>JARFJB010002450.1:2575000-2600000 GCA_036346205.1 Vesta saturnalis
ACTCGAAGCAGTCAATGTGTTAATGAAGAAAAAATCGTAATAATTTTCACACCAACTATTTTGATTATTTCTGTTAGAGATGCATACGTCTGGTTAAGGAGATCAGTTAGTTTAATATTATAACCTCTTCAGACCAGTGCCGGATCTAGATTTATCTAGCAAGAACTGTTTGCCCCCCTACCGACGTTGTTGAATATCATAATAAAAATAAATAAAACGTGTGTTATTGTCTTATTGACGATGTTAAGTTTAAATAAAACTTAACAATATTTTACCATATATAAATATGGGCAAAATAAAATAGAATATGGGAATATGGTTAAAATAAGTAAACTAGTTTTGTGCAGTTATTTACTACATGTCAAAATTGGATGGAAAAATAGCAAAGTAGGCTATTACAAATTATTTATAACTAGTTATGAAAATGTCACTCTTCTGGACTTCTTTTCGGCAAACAAATCAATGGCATTGTCATAATCAATTGAGCTGGCTAGCTCACTTTCAATTGACAATATTGATAGGTCAGATAACCTGTCTTCACTCATTGAGTTCCTTAAGTAGTTTTTATAATTTTAAGTTTACTGAAACTTCTTTCACATTCCGCAGATGTCGTTGGAAAAGTAGAAAATTCTCAAGGCCACCACCACATTAGGAAAAGCGTCAGAGAAACCTCTTCTCAATAAAGTTGAGTAGCTCAATTTCGTTTAAATCGGAATAATTGGTTTCTGACAGATGATCCCGAAAACCAATATTTCAGTTGGAAACTCATCTTGGCTCAGATCGTTTTCGTATAGAACTGCCAAGTTTACCGCTTGGGATTTCAACTCTTCATCGCTAAGCTGTTTTAAACTCTGTCCACTTAAAAACATAAAACTTTGATTTAGGTTTATGCTGTTTTCCATTCTGTCATTTAACTGAGTAAGAATAACATCTATGATTTCATTCATGGACTTAAAAAATCTCTCCTCTTGGGTTATTTTTCTTGCTTCGTCATCCAGATGTTCTCCTGGCAATCTTTTTTTTTTCGGTATCCTATGTGACGTTAAATCTGTTGAAATACCAAAACGTCCCGCAATTTCTTGTATGTCTTAGCCGTTGCATCGTGTTTGTCAATCCTTTCAACATGTCAATTGATTTTGAAAGAATAATATTATTCTTTTGAACTTCTTTGTTTACTCTATTTATTTCTTTTAAGACGTCATCCCATGCAACCAAATATAGAATGAATCTGAAGTCAAGAATTGATTTTAGAAGACTTCTTGCTTCTGACTGTATCTCGATTTTGACTTTGGCCTTCTTTGATCTCTTCTAAAGCCTCCACTACTCCATCATAATTCTTAATAATTGCATGGACAGCTTCTGATTTAGCGGACCATCGTGTCTGACTTGTCCCTTTTAAGTTGGTTTTACAACGAGATTTCATTATTTCACCTTTGGGAGAAGAGACAAAAATGTATATAGTCTTTGAACCACTCCAAAGACGTTAGATGCTTCGGCGGAAACTGATGAGGCATGAAGTCCAATTAAGTTTAGTGAATGGGCAATGCAGGGACAAACACTGCGTTTGGATTCACTTCCTCAATCTTGCTTGACTCCTTATACACACCAGCCATGTTCGACCCGTTATCATATGACTGGCCACGGCAGTTAGTGATTTCTAAACCATCATTTTTAGTTTATTGATGATTATCTCAGCCAAATATTCTCCTGTTTTCCCATGAACCTCTATAAAATCAATGAAGCTTTCTTTAACTACATATGCGCCGCTTTGTGTCGTCACATAACGAATGACTTGGCTCATCTGTTCTTTATGCGCTACATCTGAGTACAATCAAACATGACGGTATAATATTTAGCTTTCACAATCTCGTCAATTATTTTTTCCTCACACATCCACCCATCATGTTGATGACTTCATTTTGAATCGTTTTGGAAAGATAAGAAACTTGGCCTTTTTTCGTCCTTCCAATGTTGACTTCAATATTGGGTTGTGTCTTCAAGCAAGTAAATAAGATTCAGAAAGTTTCCTTGCTCTTTACGGGTGAAAGCCATTGTCGTATTTATATTGCTATGGAGTTCTACAGTTCCTGAGTTCCTCTAAAGGAAAGACAATTACATGCTAGGTATAGTATCACATCAATAATGATTCGCAAGATCTCCTCCGTTTATTTTTTTCACATTCAATAGCCTGTTCTAATTGAGCACTGATGCCCTTGTCTTTGTCGTCCATTGCATTAATCAATGTCCTCCACTTAACAAAATTTTCCTTTTGAACCTTCATGGGTGCAAAGTCTTTCTAGCGCCTTTTTCCAATTTGTCAAGCCATTTCTTTGAAGTGATGACATCCCTGGATTGATATATTCAGAGTTTGATTTAAAAAGCTTACATGGTATAAAAATAGAGCGTTGTCACTTTTAGAGTATGTCAGCCAAGTTCGCTTGATCTGTTCATTGTTAGGCAGGTTTTTGTACCAGGCTGAAACTGTTAATGTCGACCCTCTCGTAAAGTAGACTGAAAATCAATACTGTTTGGAAGATCAGCAACTAATTTTAAAGTTTCAACGCTTAAAAGCACCGGACGTTGTCTTTTAATTTGTCACGATCTGGCCATGTCTTTGGTTTGAATGGGTCTGGATCTAAAACAGCTGATTCTTTAGACATACTAGTACTTTCTTCTACAGTTGAGAGAAATCCCGTTGTAGTTGTACTTTCCGAACATGTTTCCCTTACCTTACGTTCAGGAATCGAACAGCTAGGTCCTGGCAGATCTATCAATATTTCGCTATCGGTGCTATTTGATTCAGTATGTGTTAGTGATTTATCAAAATCTTCTCGTGTTGCTTCATTAACATCTCCTTTATCTGATTCTGATCCCTGGTCGTTCGATGTATCTACAGCGGCATCTTCTGGGGTGTTTTTAAGCCAACTAGCCAAGGCTTCTGCACTCTGTTTAGCTTTTTAGCACGTACTTCTGCTTTCTTTCTATACTGGGCACCTGACAATCGTTTTCTAGGAATCATTTTTGGATTACAAAAAAGTTTCCTTGATACCTAAAACAAACGGAAGCTACTATTAATAGTTTAAAATTAAAATTTAATCCGTGTACATTTCACAACATACAATTCTTGTACAATTCGCAACATGCACATGCAACTATAATATCCTTGACTTTTGCCTCCCTTAAAGGGAGGTTCTTATCAGTTAATTCTATAATACTTGCTATAAATAAAATTACTCTTTTTAAAAAGTTTATAGCGAAGATGTCCGTATGATGGATTATATAAAAGAAAAATTATTTTAGGTAATGTGTTTATATAAAAATGCAACAAAAATAGAGTTCTTAGACGCCGAAAGGCATGAAAACCATAAAATGACAAAATGACGTTGATGATAATAAAAACATTGTTTACCGGTATTTTAAATCAAATCTTCCCTTTACTGTGTATTATTAATTACTTAACTGGAGTAATGGCCAGAGAATGGTCGCCAGTGGCGACTCGCCACAAGAACAACAACAAGAACAACTTTGAAGGCTTCTCATACCTGATTGGCTAATGATTCGAAAAAATGTTTTGCACCCAAGTGGAGATTTGTGTCCTGAATCACCATGCCAATTTTTAGAGCAAAAGCTTTTGTTATAACGGAGAAATTAAATTTTCAATTTAACATTACGGCCTATGGGCAGATCCGACACCAACCATATATAAACGCGACTACCGTCGCGTTTAATACATGACGCTACATCTTTTGGTTATCTTGGAATTTTGGTAGAAATTGTAAATATAATTTTTAGACGAGATAGGGGCCGAGATATGATTTTTCAAAATTCCACCCAAAGTTAAAAACGATCTGAAAATACACTTACCTCGAAAAATACAAACGTGTGATGAATGATCCTGTTATACTTCGGATAAACGTGTACTTGTACAGCTAATTTAAAAATGTTACACCTTTACAGAACTTAGTCTAGGCCTACACAAACACTAGATTACACTATGGTCACAATAAACTGACTGATGAATAACTACTTATTACTGAAAAATAGTCAAATAGTTTATAAACCAAAATAAATATAACCAAAAGTTACACACAAACACTCTGTTTCACATTGATCACGATAGACAAACAAATAACTTCTGAATGCTGAAAAAAAAGGCCACGCGCTTATATACTAAAATAAAGACTTCTAGAATATTCATGAGAATTCATGAGTACGCAAAGAGTAATAGAATGTGCTAAAAATCTCTTGCGCGTGTTTACATTGACATGATTCGACCCGGCGCCGACATACTAAGAAAGGCTGGCGCCATCATTGTTTACAAGAAACTACGCGTAGACGCTAACAGAAAGAGACAGGCTGGCACCTGTGGTGCCAGCCTGTCTTTATTAAGAACAGTAAGTAAACATGTGGTGCCACCCAGTTTACTATACTTTACGAATACTTTCCGTAGTCAAATTTTATTTCAAATTATTTTAGCCTCAGTCAGTCCTCATAGAATAGCTCACAAAAAGTGATTTTAACAGCCAAGATATGATTTTTTCAAAATTTTCAGATTTAGATTTTATTCAGGCCTATTTCAATTCGTAAGCAACGTTCAAAAATTATAATTTTCCTCACCAGTTTCGCCTTGCGCGCCGGCTGCCGACTAGCCCTAGATCCGGCACTGCTTCAGACCTGGTATCATATATGATACTGAAACTAATTTTCACTTCACTTTAAAACTGCGCTAATGCATACCTAAGTGTATAATATAGGATACAGCTCCATATGACTAAGAACATTTATTTGCGCTGGTCAGAGGTTATAATATTATACAGGGTGTCCAGAAACTCTACGGACAAACTTTGCGTAGTGATTCTAGACCCAAATAAGAAAAAAGCTCATATAAACCCAGGTCCGGAAACGCTTCGTTTAGGACCTACAGGTGTGAAACATTTTATTTTCCTCGGTTTTATGTTAATTTGAAATTTGGGACGCTGTATCAAAAGAGTAATAACAAATGTCATAAATACATTTGTGTACCTACAACAACTTGTCATTTTGTTTTAGTCAAAGCCTGCTAAAATGGCAAGAGATTCAATAGCTGGTTAAATAAATTAAACTGTTCATCAACCAATATCTCGAAAACGTTGATCTGAGAAGCATCGACCAAGTATACCTTTTTGCTTAGAACTGAAAAGAACAAAGTAATTCAAACGGAACGTCAATATACCGGGTGGTAAAAAAGTTAAGGCCAATTAACTTTTAGCATACCACTGTAGATGCCTGCGATACCGTCAGAAATAATGTGGGAATATGTTCGCCGCTCATTATCAAAACGAGTGAGAGTATGTATCGAAACAAATGGTCATCATGTGGAACACCTTTTGTAACATTTATTTTTTTAGTTTTATTATTTATTTCTTCATTTTCGTTCTTAAATTCAAAGTTAAAATAAATTCAAACATACGTTACTTTGATTTTTAATTGCAATTAGCTAAGGATTATAGAATTAAATGAACTGTTCATCAACCAATATCTCGAAAACGGTTGATCTGAGAGGCATCGACCAAGTATACCTTTTTGCTTAGAACTGAAAAGGAACAAAATAATTCAAACGGAACGTTAATATACCGTGGTAAAAAGTTAAGGCCAATTAACTTTAGCATACCACTGTAGATGGCGCCTCTGCGGCAGCATCAAAATCAATCAAATATTTAAGTTTCTCGACCACAAAACCCCGTGCTCCAAATCAGGACCATATTCAAATTTGTTCGCAAAATATCGCCATAAAACCGATGGAAAATAAAATATTACACGTGTAGATCCTAAACGAAGCGTTTCCGGACCTAGGTTTATATGAACTTTTTTCTTATTTTTGGGTCTAGAATCACTACGCAAAGTTTATCCGTAGGGTTATGGACACCCCGTATATTTATTTACGTTGTGCATGTGACTAATGAACGTAATAGCCATGTCTACAAAGCAAAATAAAGATAAGTAAATAATATTTTTGTACTTTATTGTCATTTTCTTGTTACTAAGAGGTTAGTTATTGTACGGATATGATATGTGTTTATGTAAAGTAAAGACCGACTATGCCCAAATATTGTATCATTATAATTAGTGATACTTTGGGTCTGTAGCAATAAATACATTATTAAAAAATTTTATGTTGTAAATATTGTATTGTCAGTGCCTTTGATCGGTAAGGACCTTAATAACCCATTAGTTCCCAACGTTGCGTAAAAAAAAAAAAAAAAAAAAAAAAAAAAAAAAAAAAAAAAAAAAAAAAAAAAAAAAAAAAAAAAAAAAAAAAAAAAAAAAAAAAAAAAAAAAAAAAAAAAAAAAAAAAAAAAAAAAAAAAAAAAAAAAAAAAAAAAAAAAAAAAAAAAAAAAAAAAAAAAAAAAAAAAAAAAAAAAAAAAAAAAAAAAAAAAAAAAAAAAAAAAAAAAAAAAAAAAAAAAAAAAAAAAAAAAAAAAAAAAAAAATTTTTTTTTTTTTTTTTTTTTTTTTTTTTTTTTTTTTTTTTTTTTTTTTTTTTTTTTTTTTTTTTTTTTTTTTTTTTTTTTTTTTTTTTTTTTTTTTTTTTTTTTTTTTTTTTTTTTTTTTTTTTTTTTTTTTTTTTTTTTTTTTTTTTTTTTTTTTTTTTTTTTTTTTTTTTTTTTTTTTTTTTTTTTTTTTTTTTTTTTTTTTTTTTTTTTTTTTTTTTTTTTTTTTTTTTTTTTTTTTTTTTTTATAAAAGACAATTGTCAAGTACGGAACTAGTAGCATTATTAGAAGAGGATGATGATTTACAGCAAGCTGTAAATATTGATACGGTGTACATACCACCACCGATCGACGAACTTACGGATGAAGAAGAAATTGATGATGGTATAAGTGAAAATGAAAATGTTTTACCAGACATAGCTGGAACATATGAGATTTATGCAACTGCTCCTGATGAAATTGTGGATGAACAGCTCCCAAGTCAATCAAATTCCAAGAAGGTGAACACTACTACTAAAACGGCTAGAAAAAGTAAAGCTAAAAAAATTCCCAAGTGGAAAAAAGCTAACCCAACGTATAAAAATTTGTCACAAAATGAAGAACATATTATGAGAGAAGAACTTGAAAACAAAATTAGTGGAGAATCTCCATACGAAGTTTTTTGTTTATATTTTAGTGATGATGTTTGGAAAAAAATTGTTGACTTCTCAAACAAATATGCACAGGATCATAATCGGCACTCCTTTCGGCTAAATATAACAAATCTGAAACGCATCTGTGGTATATTGATCTTTTCTGGTTACCATACGTTGCCAGCTACAAAGATGTACTGGTCGAAAGACGAAGACAAGGGTATACCTCTGGTAAGAAACTGTATGAGCAGAAATAAATTTGATTCCATCAAACGAAATATACACTTATCAGATAATGACCAATTAGATAAAGGGAATCTACGTCAAAAAGACGCGGGAATTTGGACGCGCGGCAAAAGGACGCGGGAATTTGGACACGCGACAAAAGGACGCGATGACAAAAGGAAGCGCGACAAAAGGACGCGTAGGAAAATAATATGTCTTAGGTCTCAAGATTGTATTTAGTTAAAAAGCTGAACAAAAAGTAAGCTTTAGTACATTGGCATTACCCACAAATTACAAATGTTACAAATGGATCATTAGAAAGTATTGATAATTAAGATTCCGCAAGTGATAATAAACGTTCTCACAGCCAGTGCTTATTTTGAAACTCCTTAACTGTAATGCATTCAAAATATGACAAATAAGCCATTAACAGGTATTTACATAATTTCCCAAAATTTATTTTAACTGGAATGCATTCAATATAGGACAATAAAAGCCATTAGCAGGTATTTACTTAATTACTATTTTCCAAGAAAGCAACATTAAGAAGTTATTAGAGAAAAGAATGTGGTTCTGGGGTAGTATATATGGCGCAATTTTAGGGTCATGTCCATTACGGAAACTGTTCTCGGTCTGTAAAGATGGTGTTAACTTTTGTGCAAAGTCAAAAAGGCAACAATATGTTGCTCTGTAATGGATTTATTCATAAAAAGGAACGAGTCATTGGAGATAAAACTATTTGGAAATGTTCCGGTTACAATAAGTGCAAATGTTCTGGAAGAGTACATACAGTAGGAGATGAAGTTGTAAAGAGTGCAGCCCATAACCACGTTGCTGATGCTGGGAAGGTAAACGCAAAGATAGCTGTCAATGATATGAAACGAACAGCTCAGCAAGTTGGAGTAACCACCCAAGCTGTAGTGGCTAATATATCACAAGGACTTCCTTTGGCTGTATCAGGGCAACTACCTAGGGTCTCTTGTCTAAAACGAACGGTACAACGAGTACGTCGCCAGAACGAAGCTGTCCCGGCAAACCCTAACAGTTTGGCAGAGCTTGTTCTTCCTGCTAAATATACAGTAAACAGCGATGGTGAACCTTTCCTTTTATTTGATAGTGGTCCAGATGATCAACAACGAATTCTGTTATTTTCGACAGAAAGAAACTTAACATTTATGGAAGAGTGTGAACACTGGTATGCAGATGGTACATTTCTCGCAACTCCTGTATTGTTCGTTCAACTGTATACTATTCACGGGGTACGGTACAGTAACGTTATCCCAACAGTTTATGCTCTTCTTCCAAACAAAACTCAGCAAACATACACTCGCCTGTTTCAACAGTTAAAAGTGTTAAAACCAGGATTGCGACCTTCAACAATTATGGTTGATTTCGAACGAGCTGCTATGAATGCCCTACAAGTAGAATTTCCTATTTCCAGAATCCGTGGCTGCTTTTTCCATTTCACGCAATGCCTCTGGAGACATGTTCAAGGTGCAGGACTACAAGCAAGGTATACCGAGGATGCTGATTTCGCCCTGCAGTTGCGACAAATGGCTGCTCTTGCTTACGTCCCAGATGAAAACGTTATTGCTGGATCTACTTGATAGCCAGTTTTATACGGAAAATGAGAATTTGCTGCTGTCATTGATTAATTACTTTGAGGATACATGGATAGGACGACTCGACAGAAGAGGGCTTCGAAGACAGCCATTGTTTTCTCGAAACCTGTGGATTTGCTATGATATGGTAGAACAGGATACACCACGCACGAATAATGCTGTTGAAGGATGGCACAACAGCTTCTCGTCTACACTTAATGCAGCACATCCTAATATTTGGAAATTTATAGACGCTCTGAAAAAAGAGGACAGTTTGAATATGGTAAAAATTGAACAGTATATCGCAGGAAATGTGCCAGCGCGTAGAAAGGTATATATAAAGACACCGCAGATCGAATAAAGGTCATCGTAGCAGATTATCAGAACAGGCCAACATTAGAATACTTGCGAGGGATTGCCCACAATTTCCAACTTCAAGTGTAATATCATAGTTATAATAATAATAATACATATAGAAACAAGAAAAACTAAAAAAAGCCAAAAATTAGAAAAACTAAAAAAAATTAAAAATTTTAAAATACAAAAAAATTTAATTCAAAAAACTTTTAAACACGCCAGCAATGTGCTGCCAGCCCTAAGCCTGGATAAAGTGTGAAGGAAGGTTTTGATTCAACAGTTTATTTTGCGCCTTAAAATGATATTTAAAGAAATGCCTTTTGATGATCGGATTGGTAGCATTTGTAATTTGTGGGTAATGCCAATGTACTAAAGCTTACTTTTATTCAGCTTTTTAACTAAATACAATCTTGAGACCTAAGACATATTATTTTCCTACGCGTACATTTGTCGGACGTCCTTGTGCGCATCCTTTTGCCTCTCTGCCGGCGTCCTTCTGTCGCAGTCCTTTGCGTCCTTTGTCGTGCGTCCAAATTTCCGCGTCCTTTTGATGCGACCCCAGATAAAGGAGACAAATTCTCGAAACTGAGACCTATATTTGATGTAATAAATGAGAAAAATATGCAGTTTGGGGTTTTTCTCATAATTTATCGATAGACGAGGAAATGGTTCCCTATTTTGGTCGACATAGTTGTAAAATGTTTATAAAAGGTAAACCGGTAGCTTCGGTTTTAAATTATGGTGTTTATGTAGCTCAGGTGGATACTTATATAAATATTCATATATGAAAAATAAACGTAAATGACTATAACATTGTCCTAGTCCGTTATATCCATATAAACACCGCGTGTTTTTGATAACTTTTTCTTCGCATAAGTTGTTTTGTCTACTGAAGAACAAAGGCTTTTACGCCACGGGTACAATCCGAGAAAACCGAACGTGCAATGATAAGCTGGAAACAGCAAAAAGCCTACAAAAAAGAGAAAGAGGTTCATATGATTTTTGTTTTGATGATGAAAATGACATTTTGTTAGTAAAATGGAATGATAATTCTGTTGTCACTATTGCCACAAATAACTTTCAGCATCGAACCTTTGATAACTGCTAAACGATACAGCAGAAAAGAAAGAAAGGTGGTCACTATCCCACAACCAAAAGTAATTGACGATTATAATAGCCACATGGGAGGAGTAGATCTTCATGATAACGGGATCGCCAACTATCGAATTCAAGTAAGAGGCAAGAAATGGTGGTGGCCACTTTTTATAAACTTACTAAACAGTGTCATAGTAAATGCTTGGAAAGTATATAATACCGCGAATAAGCAAAAAATGTCACAGACAGAATTCAAGTCGTATATAGCAGTTACTCTTATGAAAGTAGAGGACACCTGCACTCAAGAAAATGAGGAGGTAGCAGGATCTACTGAGTCAAAAGTTCCTACAAATCCAAGTTACGGACGACCGTCTAAGAACGCATTGCCAGCGGAATTGAGATTCGACAATATTGGTCACGTGATAGTCGGACAGTAAAATAAAGCAAGGAGAAGATGTAGACAGTGTAAGAACAATAAAATCTACATGTGTAAAAAGTGTCAGGTACATCTACATATAGACTGCTTCAAAGACCTTCACACACCCTAATCATTGATGTACCCGAGAAATCCCAAAGTTTCGTATACGCAACATTTTACTACGGCCGTTACGGCAATCTATTTTCATTTTTCTTGTTATAACTACTCACGTATAGAATTGTATAGAATAAAGAATTACACCTTGAAAATGCTATGTTTACTACTGTTGGGAATTAATGGGTTAAAGACATTGTCGATAATCTAAATTTAGATGAGCCTGATATAGATTTTTTGATATTGATGAAGATAGAATTGAAGAGGATTTAATTATCGAACAAAATCAGCAGCAAGAAGAAACTCACCCTGATAGTGATTTTGGTTCAGAAGACGATGAACCGCTGGCTCGTTTGATTTCATCACTTTCCAGAAAATGGACAAGAAACAAACTATTTGCTGCTCCTAAAAGTATGGATCCTATAAATTATGATGATCAAATTAAAGATCCTTCAGAATATTTTCAAAAATATATTAGTGATGAACTTTTTCCAAAATGTTGCTACGTTTACAAATATAAGGAAAGTGAGCGTACACGGACATTCTTTGAACACTTCTACTTCTGAGATAAGGAAATTATTTGGCTGTACGATGCTGATTGGAATATATTCGTTACCTCGTTAGCGAATGCTTTGGGCTCATGACACCAGTGTACCATAAGTTGCTGATAGCATCACGGGGAATCGTTTTTTTAATACTACGCTCTCGTGGATGACAATGCAGTCTCAGCTGAAATGAAAGTAATTGATAGATACTGGAAGATAAGACCTCTTCTTGACAGTGTACAAAGAGGATGTCATATGAATGACAGAACTCGACGAGCAGATAATATCATTTACTGGTCATGTGCAAATGAGGCATGAGTTGATGGTAAACCTAACCCAGCAGGCCTCTAAAAGTTTGTTATGTGTACTCCAACTGGAATACCACTAGATTTTTATATCTACGAGGGAAATTGATCATCAGTGGAGTCTGCATTGCTGCAAACACCAGAAAAACTGGATGTTGGTGGAAGGATGATTCTCTAATTAACAGATGCTCTACCTTTAGGATTATCTATCTTTACAGATAGATATTTTACTTCTATCCTGTTAATTGATTTTCTTTCTTCGCGCTCTTTCTCTTTATAACTGGAACAATAATGGCTAACAGAATTCCCAAAAATTCTGAACTGATTAACTCAAAAATAAAGGAAGGGGAAGTTATGATCAACTTGTGTGAGATCATGGTACAGTAATGCTAATAAAATGCTTTGATAATAAACCTGTAAATTTATCTGCTTTACATTGTGGCATAGAGCTGGAGGGCTCTTGTAAAAGATGGCCGAAAACCGAAAAAAAAACCATATTGATGGTTACAGGCTAAATACTCACTAGAGCATCCAGCTCGTAAAGGCAATTTGTGCCACGGAATAGCTCAGTGGTCTAGACGGGGTTCTTACTTAAAGATGCAAAAGGGCACTCGTAGAAACTCCAAAAACGTCAAATTCGGGTAAAAAATTGCCAAAAAGGCGCCATCTGTTGAAAGCGTTTGTAGGGGGAAAACGTCATGAACAGATCTTATATTGGGCTAACAGGAAACCAAAACGTTCACTCAAAAATAAAGAACTCTACTACTTAAAATTATATCCCAAAAATCTCTACGCTAAGTTCGCCTAAACTTCAATGATATCTTAAACTTCAAATATAAAAGCCGCAAAATGCAAAATAAAACGCAAAACTCATTAAATATTTCGGTAAACCTATGTCAAAAATTAATTAATCAATACGGTAATTTAATTATTCAATTCAAAACAAAAAAAACACGTCACCACCAACAAAACTAAGCGTGATGAAAAATTTATAAAATCCTAAAATTTACTAATCGTCGATATCCGGATGTAATGCCTAAATTCGTCGAAAAATACAACTCATTTTCAAACAAATAACAAACTGATTACCTTTGGTAAATTAGCGATGTCTGCAATCGGTAGGTCGATACCTATAAAAATTCTTCAAAAATATTTGCAACTTTTCGCAATACCCTCGTATGCAAAATCAATCAGATTGTCAGCCATCAACCGATTTACTACCTATTTACGTTACGTTAATTTATAATCTAAAACTTCAATGTAATCCTACGTGAACATAAATAGAAATCACTTTAATTCAATTTACAATTATTCGCAATTATCTCAACCCACCCGGTATAAAATATGTTCAAATAAAAAAAAAAATATTGTATCAAACCTTTAAAAGTTACATTAAACTCTAATAAACAATGCTATCTTTCAAATGTAATTACTTTACTTCAAATAAACATAACCATAATGACGTTAATTTCATGATCTAAATAAAAAACAGACACTATAAATAGGCGTCATACAATGCTCTACAATAAATGGGTTTGCACTAAAAAAAAACACAATAAGTACGTTAATCTAAATATATTCATATATTGAATAATAATAAGAAAACACAATCATCGAAAGGTCACACAATTGTTATATAAATCAAATCCTTTAAACAAATAAAATCTAATTTACTTAAAAAGGCTGTGAAGCTAGCTAGCGTCAATATTAGCCTTACTAAAATTATTGTAAATTTGAAATAAAAAATCAAAATAACAAAGATTATAACCAATAAGCGGCGTTCTCTTGTAACACTCAGATAAATTTAGCATTATCTCACGAATGGATACGCCAGCATTACAATTTAATAAATACAAAAATATTAAACGTGAATGTCGAAAGAGAGCATATTCAAATGTTAGCGTATAAAACAAATGAAATACACCTGAATTTATCAAAATTTGTCAACCACAGCAGAGAAAAATGCACAAAAGAGTTTACCTTATATTTGTTGTACAGACACTTTTAGTACCTAGAGATTACCTTGGCGGCGGAAATATGATCGGGGTTGAAACTGCACTAGGTTCTTCCAGTATGACTTACTCGTGAATATTTCTCCTTTCAATACATTTGATTGATATTACAATTGGTTGTAATTGCACTAATATTCAAACTTCCATCAAACTTCGACTGCGTTACGGTACTATATAGAAGTTCTAACTAACATTACTAATTTAAAATCTCAAAAGAACGAAAATTTTACTATTTACAGCAGTTTATATTATTTGTTCAAAGTCGGCATTATACACAAAAGTTATCTTTTAATTCAGGAACTCGTTACTTTAATCCGCAAAACCAACTTGCCAAACAGCAGGTTCATACAACATGGCTAAGCACTTAAGAAAGACACGAAAACCACGTATTTCTATGTCCTTAAATCTCATCATAACAAACAATACACAACACAAGAAACTTAAGGAGGTGGTGAACGTAACCCCTTCCAACCCCTACTTAACTCCTTTTTGCGGATATTGCGTTGACCGCAAACAAATAAACGTGAATCTATCCCAGCATCCTGGTCTAGGCTAATTTTAACCTTCTTTAGAATTTCTTAATACCTCCCACTATGTTACTTAAATCTTCAATAGCCAATTAAAAAAGACTTACATTTTAAATTGGGCCAAAAACGAATGAACTCGTGAGCCGAACTGAGCCGAACTAAAGAAAAATGATATCATGTATCGAAACTGCGTTTTCTAAAGGTACCTCAAGTAATTTGATATACCTCTGATAACGCAAACCAAACTCTGTTTAAAACGATGACTTATCAATAGTAACGGCGACCGTCAGTCAGCTTACAATTTAACACACAAAAGATGTACTATCTACCATACTAAATTTTATACTCTATTTAATTTTATAAAACGTAATTTCCTTTCAACCAACAAAAATTCTTAAACTTACAAAAAGGAAAATAACTATTATTTACAATTTCAATTAAATGGAATTTTAACGAAAAAATTCGAAAATAAAAAAAAATAGACCGAAACAACCCTTCTACCGTATGTTCCTTAAAAACTTCACACAACGTGACATGATATCAAACAAGCTGCCATTGTAAAATAGTACAATGCAAAAATGGGTGGAGTAGATCTACTTGATCGTGCAATTGGAAAATATGCAATGGGAAATCAAACAAACAAATTGACAGTTCGTGCCATTTTTCGTTTTGTTTATTTTGTAGTAACAACAGGGTGGCTGCAACACCGAGAAAGCTCAAAAGCTGCCAAGTTACCTAGAAAGAAGTTATGGATTATTTGGATTTTAAATTATCGATTGGCAAAGTGCCGGTACTGAAAAGTCAAGAAGAAAACGACATGAAAATTGATGATTCGGACGAAGAAAATGGTGCAGCTGGAGGAAGTATCATTTATGATACCTCAAATTTTAAAAAACCAAAGGTCCTACAAAAAAAAGCTAAACACTTTTTTGCTTCTTATGGTCGCTTAGTAAGAAAAACTGCCCGTCATAATATTTCAAAGTATTAGCTGGTTGAGTCTGAAGGGGTTAATCTGTTGGTGGCGTTCACTTACCGATTGAATTTATCTGAGGATTGATCATCAATTTTTAATGGATGGATAGAATATTTAGCTGAAGATGAGTGCCACCTCCCCGCAGCTTGATATTGGAAGGTACTGTTCCATTCCTCTTCTAAAGCAGGTAGTTTTTTTGTGACTAAAAGCTCAAAATGAAGAACGAAGAATGTTATATATATATATATATATATATATATATATATATATATATATATATATATATAAATACAGGTATGGAAAAACATTAATGCGAGTCTGATTAAGCTAGAAAGAAACCCAATAAGCATTATTTGAGTGTGAGAGAGACGTATCTTTACCGATGTTGCCACTTGTACAGGCTGTCCCAAATTCGAGGGCAAGCATGCGAATCTCGCTTATAAGAGATCGGATATAGGTTTAAATTCGGCACTTTTGCTAAATTCGATGCCGAGTAATAATCTGAAAAGAAATTTGAGCTAACTCGAATGGATTTGGTTTTATGCTCAAAAAACTAAAAATTTCGATTTTCGTTTTTCGCGTTTGGCCACCTTATTATTAGGAATTTTCAAAATTCGATTAAACATTATTAAGGCCCTTTTTACGCACAATACTAATACGGTATTAAAAATATTATGTGACGTTTCGTTTATTCTGAACCATCATCAGGTTTATTTTTTCTTATGGGGGTTAAGATATATTTTTATGTCGTTGGATGGAGAATGTTATGCTGATTTTAACAATATATAACACTTTATGGTTTGATCGACTGCGAACTAAAATAATGAGAAAAATACGAAGAACAAGATTCCGCCTTCTTGGATCCAGCAAGGAATAATTACAGTAGTTCTACTTATTTAATTTGTTAAACTCGTTAGAACATCCAAAAACATATAAAAACAGTTAATCAATTAAAAAAAAAACATTAATAAACAACTCAAACAAGTAGGTCTATGTAACACGGTCATAATAGCGACAACGCAAATTTATCGATAGGTAACAACAAAATAATTACACAGACAAACAAACAAAAATTATTATAATAAATGTTCGAACAAGTTTCCTCCTTCTTGAATACAGTAACGAATTCTTCTTCTACAATTGTTTACGCTTCTTTGAATGGTTCGCCTGGGAATTTGACGAAGTTCATTAATAACCCTATTCTGGGGTTCTTCTATATTTTGCGGTGGCGTCTTATAAATCATCTTTTTTAAATAGCCCCAGAGGAAGTAATCTAAAGGGGTTAAATCTGGACTTCTTGCTGGCCACCTAAGTGGTCCCCTATTTCCCATTCATTTATCAGGAAATTCGCCGTTAAGATATTCACTTATTATCGCAGCATTATGAGGAGGAGCTCCGTCCATTTACCACCAGAGAGTCCATCTTTCGTTTAGCGGAACATCATCTAAAAGGTCTGATATTTCGTGTGTTAGAAATGCGAGGTAGCGTTAAGACGTTAGGATACCTTCGTAAATAATTGGCCCAAGGAGCCTATCCTTCCAGATTCCAACCCACACATTAAAGGACCGGTGGCCTTGTCCTCGCATTTGCCTGTTAATTCGTGGATTTTCAACGGACCAGTAGTGCTCGTTATTACGATTAAACATTCCATTAGTGGAAAAATTGCACTCATCCGTCCAAATTATTTGATTGAGAAAGTTGCGATTTGCCAGCATTTTGGTATTAAGTTGGTTACAAAAATCCAACCGTCTCATATCGTCCCCAGGCCGAAGAGTTTGACTAACGTGTAACTTAAATGGTTTATAACGGTGTTGCTTTAACACTCGCCAAACTGTCGTTTTTGGCACTTCAATAGTTTGCTCTATTTCTCTGGTAGATGTTGAAGGATTTTCTTGAACCTAAGATGTCAGAACTCTCCAAAAAAAATGTCTGCTGAAATTAGCAGTGAAGTGAGTGGAAATTCTTATAATTAGTATAATACTAACAAATAGTACCTGATGTAATATTTCTTCTTCGGCATCTCTGTCTAGTCTGCTACCATATGCATTTCGAGGTTTCTGAAAACATCCAAATTCTCGCAAATTTTGGTCTAATTTTAAAAATACTCTGGTTTGGTTGCTGCTCTCCGGATATTCCTCTAAATATCTTTGTTCTGCTCTGACACTATTTGTATTGCAGCTATAAAATATCCTTATCATGTCTCGTTTTCTGAATTTGAAAACATTTTAAAGCACTAACACGAAGGATCTTGCAGTTATTACCCTTTTACAATTAGAAAATGACATGACAAAAGCCAACTCCTGAGTTTTGTTTGATTCATGGGTATCGTGATAATGTAATATTTAGTTTTAATTTAAAAGTATTTTAGTTCGCAGTCGATCAAACCATGAAGTGTTATATATTGCTAAAATCAACATAACATTCTCCATCCAACGCCATAAAATATATCTTAACCCCGATAAGAAAAATAAACCTGATGATGGTTCAGAATAAACAAAACGTGCATAATATTTTTAATACCGTATTAGTATTGTGCGTAAAAAGTTGCCTTAATAATGTTTAATCGAATTTGGAAATTCCTAATAATAAGGTGGCCAAACGCGAAAAACGAAAATCGAAATTTTTAGTTTTTTGCTTTCAAGTTTTGTTGTTAGTTGGCCGTGACGGCGAGGCGTGGCATATAAAAATAATAGAGATCTTCAAAAACGTCATTATTTATTGTCAGTTGATAATTTGTGTGATGCATTAGTGTATTTTATAGCAAATTGATTTAAAACTTGAATTAAAATTGTAAATAATGAATTTTCAAAGCCGAGATGGTTGATATGATTTTGTTTTGGGAGCTAGTGATAAGAATACGCTCTTAGCAAGAAGACTGTATCAACAACGGTTTCCAGAGAGACGGAACCTGAAAGAAGGGCATTTGAAAAGCTTTTGGAGCGTTTTGAAAGAACTGGCAATGTGTTATATGAAAAAAATACTAGGGAAAAACGTGCACAGACTGAGGAAAATTAATTAAATGTACTATTAACAGTTACCGAAAACCCATATATTGGACAACGACCCATTTATCAGCAGGTTGGTGTTGAACGACGTACGATACAGCGGATTTTGAAGTCTCAAAAAAATGCACCCCTATCACATTCAACTACTTCAAGAGTTGGTTCCTGAAGATTATCAAAGACGACTGGAATTTTGTCAATGAGCTCAAAACAAAATAAACCAACAAAGAAATTTTGTTCATTTGATTTTATTTACAGATGAGGCCAGATTTCACAGAAACGGAAGTGTAAACAGGCACAATTTTCATTACTATTCTACCGAAAATCCACATTTTGTAAGATATACTTCTCAAACTAGATGGTCTCTAAATGTTTGGGGAGGTGTTGTCGGTAATCATGTAATTGGACCATATTTTTTTGATCAACGAGTAACAGGGGAAGTATACTTAGACTTTCTGCAAAACCATCTACCTAATTTGTTGAGTCAAGTGCCACAGGATACGCAACAAGAAATGTGGTTTCTTCATGATGGGGCTCCAGTACATCATACAGGTACGATAATAACTTTTTTAAATGCTAGATATCCAGAATATTGGATTGGGAGGGGAGGGCCTGTTGCTTAGCCTGCTAGATCCCCAGATCTTACTAAAATGGACTTTAGCATATGGGGGTACGTCAAAGAGCAGGTTTATAAAACACCGCCTACAACAAAGGAAGACATGAAGATTAGGATTAGAAACTGTTTTCAAAACATTAGTGTTGAAATGTGTAGAAATTTAAGCAGCGAATTTGAGAGACGTATTGCATTGTGTATTCAAGAAAGAGGCGGACATTTCGAACAACTTACTTTAAGTTCGTTTAATAAAATAATTATTTATATGGGGTTCAATAAATTGTAATATCGGTCAACTAACAACAAAACTTGAAAGCCGTATAGCCTTTTTACAATAAAAAAATGTTAAATTGTCATTATTTCAAAAATTACAATTTTTTGGAATATACACTCTTATACAAAGTCACCATTATTTTTAATGCTGAATAAGATAGAATTAAAAAAATAGCGGGTTTCCATTTCAAAAAAATGACTTTATAGGTTTTTTTGAATCTACCTTTTATTGTCCATTTTTGATCACCCTGTATGAATGTATTACAGAAATATCAATACAGCCCATTAGAGTAGGTCCCCATTTGCAAGGAAACCAACCATAACTAATTGATAAAGGCTTCGTTTAGAAAAGATTTCCACCTATGTTTTGGCCTGCAAACGTCATTTTTGACAAAAAATTTGAGATTTGCCAAAAACGGTTAGACTTAGGTATAGGACATTATACATAAAATGTGTCTAAAATTGTATGTAGAATCTAAATATGTAATAATATATAGGGTTTTCTATTTAAAAAAAATTTAAAATTACTTCTAAGCTTTTATGATCTACCCTGTATAATTAAAAATATTTTTGGAATATGCACCAGAACATATCTTATAACTTTTATATTTAATTTTTGTTGTATCTCTTTAAATAAAGGAGATATGGGACTTTGTCACACTAAAGCGCCACCCTGTATATACAGTGCTTTCATTTCAAAACTAGTCACCCTTAATATTTTTTTTGCAATGGAATCTCGACCTAGAAAAAAATACGTCAATTTATATGCCATGGGGGACATTCAAAAACAGTGTTCATGAAATTTTACTTTTCACCCCTTAATCCCTCCCCACTTCACTTTAAAATTTCAAATCGCACCCCCTAGCTTGTGATACATCATTTTGGAGGTATTTAAAATACAAATCCAACGGCGTTCAGAAAATTGATTTCCATCGCCCCATTTTGACATTACAAGCGAAAATGTCAATATAGGAATAAATTTTGTTCAATTGTCGATGGTGGAGCGATGTTAATTCAATTTCCATGTCCAAGCCAGATATTAATATTCATTTAAAATTAATGTATACTGTGGCATTTACAAAGATAGAATTGTGGGACCATTCTTTTTTTGAAATAACGTGAATGGAGAAAGATACCTACAAATTTTAAATATTCAGTTGCCTGATTTTCTTGTTAAACTACCACTAAATGAACGAGGAAAAAACAGGATGGAGCACCATGTCACTGTATTCGGGATTTTCTCCTCCACACTTTTAACGGTAAAGTGATTAGGAGGTATATGGAATTTCTTTGGCCTCCAAGGTCGCCGGACATTAATCCTCTAGATTTTTTTTGTGGGGTTACTTAAAAGAAAAGGTATCCTTCAGGGGCCATTTCAAGTCTCTTCAAGTCATGCAGAGAATTTTTTTTGTGAAATGTAAGATATATATATATATATATATATATATATATATATATATATATATATATATATACAGGTTGGCCAATTAGTGCATGGGTGGAATATAATAGCTTTATTTGATTCGATGGAAAAAACAAATACAAAAGTTGTGGGGCAGATGCACATTTTGAAATTAATTGTACTAATACAGAGTGTCTCATAAAAGCTTGGCAACACAAACTTACATTTTTTTAAACGACACTATCTTTTTTGGATTGTATAATTAATTTTAACGTGACCTTGTGTAACGTTCTCTATACCAATTTTCAGTGGTTTTCGAAATGATGGAAGTAGAATGTCCAACCAGGTTTAAGTTCAGGGCACCAGCTCCATCTAAATATTAGTGTTTTATGATTTTTTTACAGGGGCATAATTCCACAGTCCTCTGATTAACTTTGCTCCAATACTTTAGTCCTGTTTCTTAATGCTATACAGGGTTATAGCGTTATATTATTTTTCTTAAAAATTCTAAATGGACCATCTTGTATATTATACAATGACTGGAATTAAGTCAAAAAGATAAACATTTTTAATTTTTAAATAATAACGTCTCATGAATGTACCTTCTATAGTAGTAAGGAGGCGACACCCCCTCCACTTTTTTGACGTCATAAGCCTCGCCCTCTGGGACACTTGTCGTCGCCATTTTGTTTTTTTGACACCAAACCTACATTCACCTGCCCATTTCCCGCTCCCTTTTTTGAGGGCTTCTTTCGGGGGCCATTTTCAGACCCTTGATGAATTTTCACACTAATTAGGACCCTTTTGGTTGTATTAAGAGCCTTTTTAGCAGTTCAGCTTCTAGAATCTCGGGAAATACGTGCTCATACAATGTTCTGATTGGTGGCCGTAAGGACATCCCCTTTTACCTGCTTAGTTTATGGTTGGTTCTTAGCCTCGCCCTGCTTCTGAGCTGTGATTGCAGGCCTAAGGCTCTGCAATGGTTACGGTGGGAAATTAAGAACTTGTGTTAGGTCTGTGCCTCTTGTCGTGGCCCCCTTGTTGCGAAACTTGAATTTATTTGTAGGGTCATCTAGTGGTCTATGGACTAATGAATATTTTTTCTGTGATAAATGTAGCGTTACCTAGCGGTAAGACTAATTAGGGATTGTTGTGGCGCCGTCTAGTGGTGTATAGACTAATGAACATTTTCTGCAATAGAAGTTGATCATGCACGTCTTTCTCTCTCGGCTTTTGTTACGGAACTCTTAATTAAATGAGCTAAACTATTAAAAACGCTTATATTTATCAGAGTAGAATGGTTGAAAAACAAGCATTATACAGTAATTTTATTATCTCATCATTTATAACTAAACATGTAGTGAAAAACTTATTTACAAATTCAAGCATTGGTAAACTATTTATTATTCTAAAATACAAAAACATTATCGTATAAAGTCCACACACATCTGAATGGTAATCCTGCAGCACAGTTTTGTTGTAGCGGAACCATCTAGAATTCTTCTCAAGAAAAAGTAAATGGTAACCTAGCGGTCGTCCAAAGGAATCAAAATATTTCCCGTTACCATTCTCGTCAATGTAGATAGCAGTCCAATGCTGACCTGGTTTGTTTGCAGGATCCGTGTTCATAATAATTGCACAAGGTCTAGGTGCGTGGCTTTGTAGCTAATTAGAAGCACATACAAGCCGAAACACATTCTTGTGGCTGGGGATCGATTTCAAACATTTCAACACTTGTACCGCATACATCTTCGGAGTTGGTATGCGGCCAGTCTTGCAATAGTAATGAGTTTTTCCGAGAGCACGTAGCCTCCTAGATCTTATGATTTAAACAACCATACGCCTTTGCTTCCTTTTTAATTTTTTAATCGACGGACAACCAACCCCGTCCATGTTTAGTATTGGTTTGTTAAGGAAACTTAAAAACTGTTGATTTCCACTACCCTTAACGTGAATTTTGTTAAGCGGTAGAGGAGTTCTTATCAGCTCCTCATGGAAATCGTTGTATGGCGCATACCCTGATCGCCATTTCAGGCCGTGATATTTATCCTCTAAATACCTTATCCGTCTTGACATGGGTTTTGATATAAAATAATTTCGAGGCCATGATCTGTAATCACAGCAATTTCTGTCGGTATGAATTCCTTATCAACACCTCTAAACCATTGTACGTCCAAGTATGCGTCCATCTTCTTTCAGCTGTTGATGTACACTGAAGCTTATGATCTAGAGTTGTCCCTTGTAACAGGTGAAATCCACGACCACATTCCGATGTTTATCTATCTCAATCACGTTATGGAATTCGGCGTACACTAAACAGTTAACGGATTCTACGAACGCTTCTTCAAAGTCGACTTCTAGACGAAGGGAACCGTTTCTAACTAAATTCCGGTGTGTGCTAGCGTTTACAGACAAGTCAGAGATTAGGTCGAAGGCCATTAAACAGTAGCCGTTGGGGTAATCACTTCCCGATATATCGTTCCCCTAAAAAAAATGAATACTCGTACCGGATAATAAGGTGTGATATGCCCTTACATATAAATCATTAGCTGTAAAGTATGGTTGTAAGGCATTTGAAGGAATTCGTTGGCCGTCAATAGATAACGACATGTAGTTAATATTGCTGTGATGAAAATTGAATGGATTTGAGGAGTAATCACCGTTGAAGGATCTATTTGCGACAAAACCTACGATACATCGTTTAGATAACTGACCCAGGAAGATATTATCCAATGATTTTCGCTGTATGCATGTAGGTATAGTTAACATTTTTATGTCAGTTCTTGTAACAGGATATTCTGCTGCATTTGTTTCTAAAGCTTTAGCGTGTGTAATTAGAATGGTGGAGTTGATTCGCATACGTCTCACAAGTAAACTAACGTCCATAATTCGCGTCTTCGCGTCTTGTAAGTTGAACCGTGCACCACTCCCATTAGACTAAAGATATTTCTTGATCGTACAAATTTAGCCTTTAACTCAACACTTATGGGAAACTTTTCCTGATTAAACAAATCCGAGTACACGTGACCAATCATCTCAATTTGTTTGCTGGTCGCTGCAAGTACTTGACGTTTCGAGAAACCGTTATTTGCCGGCCTTAGTGTATTCATTTACCCGGCTGTATCATTGTGCCATAAGGTACAACATAGATGTGAACTTTTGGCCTTCTTTCCATAATTTAGCAACGTTTCGCTATTTGATCGGTAGGCGTAGGTGTTGTTTGGCTGTGACACCATCTTCTGACTTAAGTAAACCTCCACTTGTGAGAAAAGCGAATGCATCCAATTGTTTACCGGTGCTCCAACATCCCCGTCAGTAAGTTCTGTATCATCTTGCTGTAGAACTTTAGCTGTGATGTACAACATGGTCTGACTTAAATCTATGTAATCGTTTCCATTTCCGGGCACTACAAACTCTATTGGGGTGTGAGCTGACAAAGACTTGTAAAATATCTATTCGCCACTCTCGATACTTCTCTGCGTCGACGGTAAAGCGAACAAATCCAATTCCGACTTGACGCATTCACATGATTGGGCATGTAGAAAAGCCATTATCTTGAAAATATATCGTCGCAAGTAGGTTTCTTCTTTTTAGCAGCAACAGCCCTCGGTAGAGACTGGTTATTATCGGTCAGACGTACTCTTTTATAGCCCGAACCCGCCATCATTTTATCGATTTTCTCATTGGCTTTACGTTTAAGATTGCTACCGGCCTTGTGAAATCTTTCTTGAAACGATTCCTTAACAGGCCGATCCTCTATGACGTCATCAAGAATATTAGCACCTTCTTTTCCAATGGGCTTGCACTAGACTTAAGTAACGGTATTACTTTTCTAAATATACCACCTAGCCAGTTTGCTATTCTGTGACCACGTTGATATGGTGCGCCTCTGTAGATGGAGCCGATACGTTACCGGCATGATTCTTATAATATTGTTGATAAGGACAAACCATTATTGCATTTTCTTAAATTGTAGCTTCAGACACGACGTCCCAAACTGGAATAGAATTACTGCACCCGTATCTGTTTTTACATTAATCTTGATGTTTTTAAATTCCCGTGTCATCATGGGCATGTAGTGTGCAGGCGAAAAAACCACATCTGTATGACCTCCAAAAGTGTAGTTTTCAGAAGTAATATTTATTATACGCATAAGCGGAGATAAAACATCACTCACAATTTTCGGTTCGATGTTGCAATAAAGAAACATCTGCGTTGTTAATTCTATCCATATACTAGCGGGGTGCGGGAGTATTGGCTCCATAGCTATGTTTTGATACGGTCGATAACCCAATTGTAAGGCTAAACGTTGTAAGAATCCGAATACCGAGAGAGAGGTTTTTAATTTCGTAGTGACGCGCTTAGTTAGATTATGGTATTCGATTGTAATTTACTTATTAGCTCGTGGTTATTTAGCTCGTTGGCAATTTTTTCA
>JARFJB010002450.1:2605000-2692500 GCA_036346205.1 Vesta saturnalis
ACATATCAGTTTAAGTATTGTTTTTGAAAATTTGTTGATGTACTTAAAAAACTTATTAAATCCAAGGTTAAAATTTATGTTACTCATTAGAGGAGAGTATATTTCCATTGTTTTTACGCATATTTTATTTTTCTCATAACTAATAAAGTGAATATATTAACGAAAATGATGACAAAAAGGCTACTATGTTAATTTTATGTGTTATTTACGTTAAATGATAATTAAATATATTCAAATTCTTACGTTCTAAAGGATTTAATTTAATAGGTATATTTACAGATTTTATACAAAAGCAAACAGTACTTAATTCTGTTAACGTATAATATTTGGTAATAGGTAACAATTAAGCTAAGTTTGTAATTGCCAGGTTTTTTAAAATTAGTTCAAGTCCTTTTCATATACCACTTATAAAAATTTTTACAACACTTTCTTAATTGTTACAGTAAAACTAATTAACAGTAGGTATCACAAAACACTTCAATAAATATTAATTACAATAAAACACCCATGTAACAACCACCATTAAAACGACGGAAAGTTGTAAAATGTGCTGACTGGCCCCATCTTTTTGATTAGACTTTGTTGGTACAATCTCATTTTCATTCGTTGGTTTTGGTTCTGGCCTTGGTATTTTTTCTGTCGTTACCACTGGTTTATATTCGAATGTGGGATCATCGTACAGATAACTGCGTTGCCCAATTTCGGCAGAAAGTAGCCAGAAGTTGTATCTATGTGTGTCTAAATCGCTGTGTATGAATGATTGTAGTGTGTTTGAAAGTACTGTAATAGTACCGTTGGTATCAATAGTAAAAGCATTGGTCCATTGTATGTAATTACCGTCTCTAGACACAACTTTTTGGCCGGATGCAAAAGGCTTAGTTGAATTCCATTCTGCAATACTGTTATCAGCTAACAAGCCGTAGTATAACACACCATGATTGGTCATTATCATTCCATCAGTCTGAGAAGCTTTAATTCCAACATCGCGCACTTTCCCGGATAATCCTCTCCGTTATTAGAATTTGCTTCATTTTGTAATACTGCTGTGCTAATTGAGTATAAATGTTTACTGGATAGAGGACTATAAAATAATTCTCTATCTTGGTTTACTGTTATTCCACTATCACTTTGTTGTGTTTTAGGACCAAGTGCAATTCCCGCAATGTTTATGGGGACATTAACTTGATGATCGTTTACTTTAAAATTCTGGGAAGACGGATCGGCTCGCATCGAAGCAGAATGGCGAATTTTCCATGACCGATTTGCTTGTTTTGAATAAACCACAATTCCAGGATCAGTTGCACTATTATCAGTTATATAAACAAAATTATCATCAACTACCAAATCGTATAGAAAGCTTTCCCGTTGGCTTGCAACATTATCAGGAAAGGCATACGTGGAAATTGTCGTATTTTTGTGTATATCATAAATCACTAATTGAGCCGGACAGTTCTTGACAGGTGATTCCATTAAGGAATGCGTATGTCCACCATCCAGGATGTACATAATACCATTCGGATCAATTTCTAAATTTTGCACGTTTTGTAGTGCATTACAATCGTCGATTTTATTAAAATCCCATGTTGGAAATGGTTCAATTAAAGGTGCAGTACCTTGTCCTGGTAAAGAAGTAATACGTCCAAGAGTTGCTGTGACGCCACGTTTCATCCTTGGCATCGTTACGTAAAAATAGTTATCGTAGTTAGTAATTCCTGCCATAATAATATTTTCAGGTACATAAGCACTATTTTCCGTTGCCATACGATAAGCTTCAGGGCTTGTCCATGTATAATTAATATATTTCCACTGTCTAATTACGCGAAATTGCACCTGTGCATTAATTAAGTTGCACATATACGCAACTAATATGAGCGCGAGTTTCCACATTATGCTTGAAATTTATCGACACGACTAAATGAGAAATCCACCTTGAAGCACTTATATAAGTTTGTGTTTATCGGTAATGCATGCTAACAACAAATTTCAATACATCATTTTGCATAAATTAAGTATGACGCGGTTTGTTTTTATCATGAGCGTTCGTACTTATTCTAGTTACTTTTAATTTTATGAAATGAAAATTCAACAGTAAGGAGTTGAACCACAAATTTCAAGGTTTAGGTTATTGAATACTATTTTTAGTTATATTGTAATTTGATATTTAACATTTTTATAGATTAAACAAAAGTTTACTATGTTTAAGTATCTAAACATTCAAAATCATAAATTACAGTTTAAACGATTAGTAGTTAATCACATTCACATGCTTTAATTATAACGCAATTAGAAACAAATAGTTTTTGATTTTAACATTATTTATAATATTGAAATTTAAAAAAATTAATTTTAATTTTAATCGGGAGGTTCCGTTTTTGACAGAGCTCACACAGTTGTGTAATTTATATTCATTAGACCCTCCACAATGTCACTACCACAAGAAAATGAGTCAGCCGACTTAAATAACTTTTCTACCTTGAATGACACAATTGGCGATTTTATTAATTAATTAGTTTATTATACCTATACAGCTGGCTAAGACTTACAAAACGTTTGGTGAACAATCTAACTACGTGGAAAATAATAAAATTTTGGTTAATTACTTAGTCAGGAATTTGAGAAAAAATTATGATAAAGCCAAACCGTGCGAATGCCAAACAAATAATTCATATTATGTCCTGCTTTCAATAGAAGCATTTGATTACTTTTCAATGACAAATAACGGTGAAATAATACTAAATTAAATGCCTAAAAGAATAAATTCAATAATATTTACCTATATTCGTGCTCAACCGGTTTCAATATTAGATTTTATTCTTGTGAGCTTTCAAAATTTACGTCAGTTAGTGCAAGTTATATCTAAATCGTTAATGGACTGCAAAACGATAAAAGGACATTTTCAAGTTCAGTCCATGTTTATTAGAATTTTTAGAAACATTAACAAGATACACCGGGTGTCCAAAGCGTCACGCGACGGAAGATTGTGGCTTCGCTGTTGATTTTTCATTAAAATCATTTATACAAAAGTTATATGGTTCCAATACGTGCACAACTTAAAAATATTTTAGCACCTACAGGGTGATTCGTAAAAGTAGGAGGGATATCAACTTTTTTATTTTAAATGGGACACCCTGTATATAATTACATTTTTGGATATCCTAATGAATAAGCTTTTCAACGATGTATACATTTGTACATATAAAATGCAACGTTGCCAAGTTATTTAACAAAAATGTATTTTTTTCCTGAATGTAAGGTTAGCAATAAAAATTAATTCTTGGTTTATTATGTAAGTTAAGACAAATTAGTTCAGCGATATAATTAAGCTAGGTATAGGCTTTGAAAGGATGTAAACGTTTTATTGACATATTGAATAGGGGCGAGAAGGCTCCGTGTGAAACTTTAGCATGTTCAATGTACATCAATTCTCTTATTTCAAATGGAACACCCTGTATATTTTGATATGGGGAAATAGTACTCTTAAAGACCTAACTTTTATCTAAATACATTGATACTGCTAAAATTTATAATTTTTAAAATATATCCATTTTTCAAATTTTTCTATAATTATTTTATAACGTAGCGATTTAATAGAGTGCCATGATTTAAAAACAATAAAACAAAATTTTAATATGTCAATTAGGTGTATTTTAACTTGATTTCTTTCAAAACTACTTTTTCACTACATTTGTATTTAGAAGAAAACTTGAATTAAGAGAAGTTAACTCTAAATTTTAAAATGAAATGTACGAAGAACGAATTCATTCAAATGATTTACATAATAGGAGAAGCCCAAGGTAATTGTTTATCTGCTTCCAGAATTTATAAAAAAAAATTTCCCGATGCCCTTTGTCCAGATGAACGAATTCTTGAAAATTTAAAAAGTAGATTTGAGGAAACAGGATCGATTGCATATAAAAAGAACAATTGTCCAAAACCTGTAAACAACGAGGAAACTCAACTAGTGGTGCTTCAAGCTATACAAGAAAACCCTCAAATAAGTATTAGAAAAATTGCAGTAGAACATGATTTACAGAGATCAACAATACAATGAATGAATATAAATAACATCCATACAAGATCCAGCTCCACCAGGCATTGGATGAACATGATTTTGAAAATAGATTAAATTACTGTAGTTGGGGATTGCAACAACCACATAATTTTTTAATACAGTTATGATGACAGACGAATCTACCTTTCATAACAATTATTTAGGAAATAGACATAATTGTCATTATTACGCCATGGAAAATCCACATATAATTAGATACAGAAACAATCAGCATCGATGGAGTCTCAATGTTTGGGCTGGTATTATTGGCAACAGATTATTAGGACCATATTTTTTGAAAACAATTTAAATGCAGCAAATTATTTAAATTTATTGCGAACCAACGTGCTACCATGGATTGAAGAGAACATCCCATTCGCTAATGAGGAAATATGGTTCCAATAAGATGGCGCTCCTGCACATTCGGCTCGTGATGTGATGGAGTTTTTAAATCAGCAATTTCCTGATCATTGGATAGGTTGTTATGTGCCTATCAGGTGGCCAGCTAGATCACCCGATCTGACTTTCATGGACTATTTTTTATGGGGCTACATTAAAAATGAAGTTTGTAGAACATCGCCGACTACTGCAGAAAATATGAGGGAAAGAATTCAACAAGCGTTTCGTAATGTAACCCAATAAATGTTGCATAATTTACAACGTTCCTATAGACAACGATTGAATCAGTGCATTGAGAAAAGAGGAGGCTTGTTTGAACCTTATTTATAATTTTTTTGAAGTGCACATTTGCATATCTTTGACTTACCTACTTCTTGTTTTTGTTAATTGTTTGTTTATTATTTCAATATTACATTGTTTAGTTTATTGTTAAAAACGTTTAATAAAATTAATTATTACTATTACTAATCTGGTATTGTGACTTGAAATCATGGCACTCTATTAAATCGTTACTTTATAAAATAATTATAGAAAAATGGAAATATTTGATAACGAATACGTGTCGTAGTTGATGGCTTTTTTTTTAAAAGAAGGTAGCATTAACGCGGGTGTACCACAGGGATCCGTTATAGCGCCTACACTTTTTCTGCTGTACATAAATGACCTTCAACCTTCAACAACTAACCCCATCCATTGCTTTGCTGACGATAGCACTGTTCACTGTAGTTCATTTCAGTCTACTCATAGTAATAATCCACCTTCAACGTCAAATCAAGAAATTAAAGCTGAAATGGCAAATTCAATCAACAAAGACATTCAACGTATTCTCGAATGGGGAAGCAATAATCTAGTTAAATTTAATGCTAACAAAACTCAGTGTTGCCTTATGTCCGGCAAAAAAGATCGATCATTTCCTGTTGTAAGTATGAATGGCTCAGTTCTTAAGTTTTCAGACTTTATTACACTGTTGGGTATGACTGTATCTACAAATCTCTCATGGCTTGACCATCTTCTATCAGCTACCAAAACAGCTGCTCGTAAAATAGGCTTTTTGTACAGATCTAAGCAGTACTTTACCTCCCGACAACTCCTTCTGCTGTATAAGGCCCAAATTCGACCTCATCTGGAATATAATTCTCATCTCTGGGTTAGTGCTACCCAATACGCTCTCGATATCGTTGATCGTATTCAAAAGAGGGCGATTAGGCTTATAAATGACCTGTCCTTAACTTCTCACATACAGTCCCTTGAGCACAGAAGGTTGGTTTCATTTTCTTTGTATTATCGTTATTACAACGGCTATTGTGCAGCTGAATTATATTCTTTGATACCATCTCAGGCTATCTTTGCAAGAAACACTGGTTCGCTCATTCACACCATCAGTATGCAGTACAAATTCCACTTTGTACCAAACGGGCAATCCACATTTTTCTACACGGCTTCTAAACTTGGAATGATCTCCTAGTTCCTGTTTTCCTCACTTAATGATGAAAATTAATAGATGTTCATAGGCATCTATTGGCATTCATCCTCTATCCATCCTCCTAAGTGTTCCTGAGTGCTTTAGCACGATAGGCCAAATTTAGCCTGTTCAGGTCCACAATCATAAAAAAAAACTATAAATTTTAGCGGTATTTAGATAAAAGTTAGGTCTTTAAGAGTACTATTCGCCCATATCAAAATATACAGAGTGTTCGATTTGAAATAAGAGAATTGATGTACGTTGAATATGCTAAAGTTTCACACGTAGCCTTCTCTCGCCGATTCAATATATCAATAAAACGTTTACATCTTTTCAAAGCCTATACCTAGCTTAATTACACCCCTGAATTAATTTGTCTCAACTTAAATAATAAACCAAGAATTAATTTTTATTGCTAACTTTACATTAAGGAAAAAAATACATTTTTGTTAAATAACTTGGCCACGTTGCATTTTATATGTACAAATGGATACATCGTTGAAAAGCTTATTCATTAGGCTATGTAAAAATGTAATGATATACAGGGTGTTCCATTGAAAATAAAAAGTTGATACCCCCTACTTTTACGAATCACCCTGTAGGTTCTAAAATATTTTTAAGTTGTGCACGTATTGGCACCATATAACTTTTGTATAAATGACTATAATCAAAAATGAACAGATCAGCCACAATCTTCCGTCGCGTGACGCTTTGGTCATCCGGTATATAGATGCAATACATATTACAATATAATATAATGCACAATAAAATATGCAATAATGTATTTAGTAGCGTTGGTGGTGCGCTGTTCAGGACTCCTCGTCCTCTTTCGCGCGTGGATTTCGTGGTTGTTGGATTGCGTGGTTGTGTGTTATGCCTGTTGACATCGTGGTGTTGAAATTTGTGGTTATCAAAAAAGAGAAGCATAGTGATTTTGTTGTTGGTGTAGCTGTTGTGTGGACTGTCCTGTTGTCGCTAAGTTGTGGCTGATGCCCTGCGTACCTGAAATAAATAGAAACATGCGTTAGATGTGTGAGTGAATTGTCGGCGTTAACAGAACAGAATTAAATAAAAATATCGATACTGTAAACTTAGCTAGTGCACCAGTCTTCACTCCGAACCGACACGAAAAGGGCAACCACCTCTGAACCGTGTGTGAGGATCACTCCCTACAGGTCCATCGCAGTTTTCGCCTTCTCCAAATTGATACCTCCGAGGAGGACCAATATGGAGTCGAACCCTAAGGTGGGGTGAGTAGGAGGGGTAACGACAGCAGCGAAGCCTCTCTCGGAAGTTCCGCCTTTTTAACTTTGCCTCCCGTCGCTCGGCCGTAACTGATGCCGGTTCGGGTTGAAGAAGGCGCCACATTCAGCAATGCCCTCTTCGGTCTCTGTTGTCCTTCCATCTTCTTCCGCTGTGGAGGTCAATAGAACTTCGGGCAGCCCCTGTAGCTAGTGGGATGGTCCCCAACACAGTTAACGCATTTAGCCCGGTCTGTACGGGGTTTCGTGCATACACTGGAGTAGTGATATCCGGCGTACTTTACACAGCGTGCTGCCGCCCTGCAGCAACGATGTGCGTGACGGAAACCCAGGCACTGGTAACATTGTTCGATGCCGGATTTTCACCGCAAATCTTCTGCAGTCACACAAAGGCGGGCAATGTACTCCACCTTCCGGATCTTCTTGTCGTCTTCCTCCTCGCTGCTTCATCTTGAAAAGAGAAAGTACTTTAATATTTTGGATAGTTCTACGGGCACGCCACATATCAGTCTTAGTCAATCGCTTGCTCTTTGCCTGATAGGTGTGATACAGAGTACAACAGCTATCCATATATCTTGTCATCCTGTTTCTGTCCTGGAGTCAGGCAGGCTGGATCCGGGTTCCCTCGCTGAAGAACTTGTCTGCTCCATGGCTGCATGGCTGTCTGTGAGGGGTTCGAGGGCCTGGAATCCATTGTCCATGGGCGAACCTTCGGTGTCTTCTTTTTCTGCAGCACGAAGTCGTCGGGGCTGGTGGATTCGGGACGGGCCTCTTATTCGATGGTATCGGCGGCGGCCGTGGTCGCCGGCGGGTCTTCTAATCGATGATCCTTTGCTAGCGGGGTGATGCCTTACAGCGTTGGTAGTCTCGTCTTCTATTGCCGCCTCCTCTTCTGTGCGGTGGTGGTAGGTGGCGCGTCGCTGTTCGCTCTGTCGAACGGTAGATGTAGTAGCGGCGGTATCGCGAACTGCCGGGACGTTGTCGGTGACAGCTCTCCACGTGCTGCTCGTTCCTGTAGGTACTGCTGGAAGCAGCGTCTGTTGTAACCCGGCTAGAACACCGTAAAACCGATGTTATCTTTTTTTGAAATAAACAAATTTGTCGAAGAGATCTTAAGCTTGGTAGGGACCTATGTTCAAAAGAAGTCTGAATTGCCCTGAAAGGGACATTTATCGTCCTTTATATTTTATTTTGTGCTAGTACACAAATAATTAAGTATTTAGAATTTTCAAGTTTTTTGTAAACGTTAAAGCCAACGTTTTAAAGAGTCACAGCAATGTAGATTATATAGGATAGTCGAATGAGCGCGCGTCGGTCAATAGTTACTAAACTGTTGTACTTATGGATAAATTTTCTTAATGAAATGTATGATGTGTTATCAGGTCAGTCCACCCAGGTTGGAAAGTTATGAACACATTTCGTTTTCCAACCTTAGCCCCCACTTTAATCAAATTAAGTTTTTTGTACCTTTTGATTGCACTCTTATTGCACCATTATACACCACTCAAAGTTTGGATTGCACTTCCTAACAAATGTCCTATAATCGATTTCGAACATTACTAACTGCCCCCCCTCTTGATTTATTGAAAGTTTTCTATGTTGTTGGACTGCACTCATTCTGTGCTCCAATGCATCATATTTTTTTTCTTTTGCACTATTGAGGTTGCTAGATATTGAACAAATTGCATTCTTGAACCCCACTTCAACGAAAGCCATTTTTTTTCCATACTTTTTGTTTGTACTAGGATTACAACATTATGCACTACTAAAAGTTTGGATTGAATTACGTTTCCGGACCCTCGCGTCCCACCTTAACAAAAATGAGCTCTTTTTACCTTGCACTTGCATATCATCAGTATGCACCACTAAAAGTTTGGATTGTACTTACTAGAAAATGTCCGATTATCGATTTCGAACATTACTAACTCCCTCCACCACTTTTAATTTATTGAATGTTTTCATATTGTGGGATTGCACTCGTTCTTCGCTCCGATACACGGCGTTCTTTTTCTTTTGTACCGTTTTGGGATTCTAAGTTTTCAACAAATTGCCTGGACCTCCCCCCTCCCCCCCATTTAACAAAGTTGTTTTTTTACCTTTCGCGTGTGCTTATATTGCACCTCTGTGCAGTGTGCACCGTTAAAATTTTGAATTCCGTTTCCCAACAAATGTTTGGTAATTGCTTCTAAACTAATTCCTTCCTCCAATTTATTAAAAGCCCGCCCGTATAAAGGGAAGATTATTCTGTTTGAGTCAGTACACTCGCACAGAAATAACATCAATTTAAGTACACATATGTGCAATCAATGCAAATAATTAAAAACGTTTGGTTATACAATTATGTATAATTGATATTATACAAGGTCGCATGGCTAAATTGTATGTTCTGATTGGCTAAAAGAATGTAATTAAAAAGTTTTTAAGAAAGTGTTTTGTTTTGGAAAAATCATGAAAGCTAGAATGTGAACATTTATCTGTTTCAGATTAGCACTTATATCCATACCGCTCGCCGAACTATATACTCTTCTTGTTCTAACACATATTTGAGGTAGAGCGTAGTGATTAATCAGTTTACGTTAGTCCGGACGGTCACTATGTTCTACTTTAAATGACGTGTGAGAACGGAAAGTGTATACAGGGTAGTCCGTAATTACATGTCGCAAAGCCTTCTATGTTAGTGATTATGGTATATGGTGAACTGCAAAGTTTTAAAATAAAAATCTAATTTTTTTAATAACTGCGAAAGAGTTGAAATAAAAATTAGGCAGCTACAGCTCTGGTAGATGTCGTTAGGGGGCACGATTTAGTTGTATTGCTGAAAGAATAAACTAACCAGTGGCGGAGATATGGGGGTAGATGTATCATTTTTATTGAAAAAAAATTAAATCGACGTTTTTTTGAATCGCCCTGTATTATGCTGAAAATTAGTGGTCTTTTACAAAAAAGGTCTCTTGTAACATTTTAATAGGAGGTTCGGTTTACGAGAAAATGACTGTTTTTGATACCTTTACAATAAAATAGCGAAAATAAAATTCAATAGCAGGCTTTGAATTTTAGAGATGAGTGATAAATAATAAAGATGAATGGTTTTATTTGAAAAAAATGTATCTATTTATTTTAATTAACAAAAAATTATACTAGTAAAACAAAAATAAAATAAAACAATTTACGTAAACTACTATTGCCAAGTGTATTAAAGTAACAAAAGTAACAATTAAAAAAACGGAAATACAAACGTCTAAAACATCCATTTACGTCGAAAAAGGCACAATATTTCAGAGGAAATGCTAAAAATGTTGGCCATGCGATTGTACACAAGCTTCACCAATTCTATCTTATTTTTTGAAATATTAGTAGTGTATTTCCAATTGTATCAAATGCACCACATATTTTTTGCCATAATTCTTCTCTAGTCTGAATTTCATTGGGATAAACTAAGTTCTTTGCATAACCATACATGAAAAAATCTGTGGGGTTTAAATGTGGTTATCTGGTATGCCAGCTCATGTGGCCGCACGTTCCTATTCACCTATTTGGAAACATTCTATTTAAGTATTGTTGTACTAGCCTGGCATTATAAACTGGGTGACCATCCTGAAAATACCAAATTAGCAGTCTAATATTTAAAGGAACTTTTTCAAGATTTTTTCGAAAGACCCATTGTCATTGGTTAAAAGGTATTGGTGTGAAATTTTCCACTAAATTTAAAATGCGTTCCTCTCTATCAACAGCCCTAGTTCGTGGCCGTCCAGCATTATGGTTCTGAACCTTCATTCTACCACTTTCATGTAAACTCCGGCCCACTCGGTAAAATGTATGTCTATTGGGTTGACGTCGATTAGGTTAGGATACCTCTGCAAATAAATACGTTTTGCCTCTTAACCATTTCCCTCACAAATAAATCCACTGTAATTAAATCACCGCCACTGTTTGCCAAATGCGACGCTGAGGACCGTCTAAAACAATGTCCAGGTAAGAGAATAGGTTCTAGTAGGTGGAGGTATTTGGCAATAATCCATGTCAACTTTCCCATTTTATTTATACCAATTGGTCGTTTGTGTGCAACGGCCAGCGACTAACCCAGAATTAAAATCACCTAAAAATTCATTGTTCTATTGTAGGTCACGAAATATCAATAACTCACATTGCAAGATAGTCTATGTTAGGTGCACCATTACTAAATTTTTCTAGTTTGCTATATTTTAGTATTTTTGATTTCTTGGGCACAAATCTTATCGACGATAGTTTAAGAAATGCTTGAAGCTTCTTGAACTTTGATATATACATATTTTGTCGAATGTTTATCATTGATCGTAACATGGGACAAGTCTTCCGTAAATGGAACTTTTGTCAATTTTACTAAGAATTTCGAAATAGGCAATTAAGACATTTCCTGTAATCGTTTGTGCATTTTTTCCTTGCACCACAATAGAAACTTATCATGTTCTTTTTCATAAACGGTTTGCGATTTGTGAGGCACCAATTTGTTCATGCTACTGATCGTAACTTTGCGTAGTTTAGGTGGCGTTAAACTTATTTCCAAGGTTGACGTTGTGCACACAGCGAAATGTCGCGTTTACACGACAGACGTCCTGTATGATTAGCAGATCGTCTTTCATTTGCGACATGAACGTTTTCAGACCCTCTCTGAGGGCCTAGACTCGCAACGGTTTTACGGACCAAGACACCTCATGTGGCCTTGTGCCGCTCATGAACGACAGTTTTTTACGCATGCGCTGCTTTGATCAGATGATAAGCTTTGAACAACTGTTATTCATAAACGTGTTAGAGCTGGTGTATTCTCCTTGTGTTTTCTTGAGTGTACGTAGAATAAGTGTTTTAAATGCTAGTGACAATATTTTTCGTTACCAATGGATCCTGGAGATGGGGCAAGCCGTAAGCGAAAGCGAATACTAGTAGAATTGGATTATGGGTTTGTTGGATTGGACAATGACGAAGTCAGATTCATCTTGGAAGTTTGCTCAGACAAAGAGCCATTTCTAGATAACGAATTTTAATAAAGATGGCGATCATGGAAATACTAGCAGCTCGGATGATGATAAGGGTTATGTTGCGGAAATCACACAGGAGGTAAATAACGAGGCTCAGGATATATCTTTCGGGGCGGTCCTGGAAGGTAACCATCCAGAAAATGACAGAGCAGCAGGATTGTATAGTAGCACAAACCAATCGTTACGTAAAAAAATTAAGCGCTATTGATCCAGCAAATCAGGTAGCACTGAAGACAATCGGGAGAGATCCTATTACGCAAAAAAAAAATGGAAAAATGTAACATAGGATGAAATGTATGTTCATTACAGTAGTGCTATTGGCTGGGCGTAATAAAAATCAGACATAAAGAACTAATGGTCACAGGATCCACTGCTACACACCCCAATATTTTCTAAAACAATGTCGAGAGATAGATTGCTTGCAATACTAAGTATGCTATATTTTTGTAACAATTAAGAAAGACTGAAGGGAGATTGTTTATTCAAAATAAGAAAAGTATTAGCAACACACAGAAACCTTACACAGAAAATGTTCAACCATTTTAAAATTTGGTAATGTTGAAAGTCTCATTTTATATAAAGGTCGACTTGTATTCACACAATAAAAAGTAAAAGGACTCGATTTGGCTTAAAACTCTATGTTCTTTGCGACTGTGAAACTGGGTTTGTTGTAGATTTTATAGTATACACAGGCAAAGATTCAGAAATAGAAAAGGTAAATGGATCAGGAACATCAGGCTTACTAGTCATTACTTTGTCGAGCCATACTTTGACAATCAGTGTATTCGTGGGCATTTAGTTTTTACTGATAACTTTTATACTACTCCAACACTTTCTACTTATCTTTGGAACAGATACAATGCATGCGGAACAGTTAGATCAAATAAAAAACAAATGCCGGATCTAAGGCAGAAACTAAATAAAGGTGAACCATTGCCTTCACAAGTGACAGAATACTCGCGCTAAGTGGCTAGATCGTATAAATGTGCATATGCTCACAACCATGCATCAGCACAAGCTGGAAAAAATAGATTACACAGCAGGCGAAAGTGTGAAAAGGCCCTCCGTCGTTATCGAGTGTAATAGGCAAATTGGGAGTGTAGATAGAGAAGAAGTCTTTCAAATGGCACAAAAAGCTCCTTGTTCACATAATTGATCTGGCAGTTCTCAATGCACATGTACTGTTCGGAGTAAAAACGTAACGCTTATGCGGTTTCCAAACTTCCATTTGGAAGTCATACAAGGGTTGCTTGTAAGGTGAGTTGTTTTAACACCAAGTACTACACAAAAATAAAAAAGATCAGCGGTCGACTGGGGCGAACTAAAGAAATTTCAAAAATCTACCATCTGCGAGTAACGCTACGTTGCGTATCTAGTGAAAGTTTAATGAGTTCTGAGTAGCCTAAATGTCCTTGATCGTCATTATTTATTAGAATTTGTTTGTTTTCGAAGATCTCTAAACTTTCATAATAATCAAGTTCGTGTTTATTACTAACATGTTTGATTAAGGATACCTTATCTACTACATGATTTTTATCAAACATGTGTAGGGCTACGACAGACTTGTGCCGACGTTTGTATTTTATATGAGCTAAATGTTGTTGAAAGCGAATGTTGATAGGTCGCTTAGTTTGTCCCACATATATTTGTTCTTAATTTTTACAATTAACCCTAGAACACCAGACTATAGTAAATTTTACGAAGCGTATTTGATTTTGTTCAAAACAATTTATCCGCTTGAGCCCAGCGGGCTGCCTCCTTGAGTAGCTTATTCCCCACCACTACTCTACGTATTGATGTATGCAGAATCGTTTTGTCAGTTTGATTTAAGCCATTTCGGAGTAGGGCGTCGTGTATTTGACGATAGTCTGGTGTTGACGTTAGTTTTTATATTATTATAATATTTTTTCTTGGGACTTTATTTGGAAATCAGTTTTGTTATACGGTGTTGTGCGGTTTAGTGTTTTATTTTACGGTAAGTTTTAAGTCATATTAAGATGTACTGGGCAAAATTTGGTCTATTAATTTTTTTTAGATTTATCAAGGCTTACATTTGAGGACAGGCTAGTCTGTCGTATTTTATTTTGTAATTTCGTGGAAGATCAGCTTTTGTCTAACGAGAGGTTGCAGTTTTTGTTAATTCTTTCATTTCTGGGTAAGTTTTATAGTGTATGGGTTTATATTGGAAAATTATCGTAAACTATTAATTTTGTTAGATGTTAGTGTTATCATGGCGTTGAGCAAAAAACCCCTCACAGATGCACAAATTGCTAAGGAAATTGAGAGCATAATGGAAGATGGTCTATCAGACAAGGAAAATAATGAATCAGAAGACAGTGACATGAAAGAAGACGCAATTGAAATAGAAGTTTTAGATTTTGACGATAATACTGATCTAAATTCAGATGGTTTGACTGAACAGGACTTCGTAGAAGGAAATTTTCAAGGAACTGCAGCAGTCCTAAGTGATATTTCTTCACACGAAGATGATATACCATTATCAACACTTGCGCAAAATCTATCAAATCCAAGAATTGCGAAACCGTCTCACACGAAGCTAAAAGGGAAAAATGGGCATTTATGGTCTGCTGAAAAACCAATACAATCAAAAATAGTATCTGCAAGAAATATAATCCATTTTATTCCCGGTAGCAAGGGACAAGCCAAAAACATTTTAAAACCCACAAATATCTTCGGTCACTTTATGGATGACACCGTTATAGAAATAATAATCTTATATACAAACCAAGAAATTGAGCGTAAATCAGAAAAGTATAAAAATAAAGACCTGACTGTAGTCAAAACATCAAAGGAGGAAATTTTGGCTCTCTTTGGACTTTTAGTTCTTTCAGCTGTTATGAAGAATAACCATTTAAATGCTAAAATGATGTTTGATGAACTTCTACCAGGTTCATATTATAAGTCTGCAATGAGCTGTTCACGCTTTATGTTTCTTTTGGAATCATTACGTTTTGATGACAAGAAAACCAGGTAGATATATAGGTAGTTGTATTAGTGCGTCGTCTAAATATATTTTTTTAGGGATCCATTTGCACCGATTGGAGATATATGGGATCTCTTCATAACTAATTGACGAGAATCATATACGCCCACATCCTATCTGACCATCGACGAACAATTGTTATCTTTTCGCGGGCGTTGCAGTTTTAGAATGTATATTCCAAACAAGCCGGACAAATATGGGATTAAAATTGTCATAGTTTGCGACTTCAGTACCAAGTACATGATTAATGCAAGTTCTTATCTAGGTAAAGGCACACAAACTGGTGGTGTTCCATTGGCCACTTACTATGTCAAAGAACTAACCAAAAGCGTCCATGGTAGCAATAGGAACGTTACAATGGACAACTGGTTTACCTCAATAAATTTAGCCGATGAATTGTTAAAGCCACCCTATAATCTTACTCTTGTAGGAACAATAAACAAAAATAAAAGAGAAATTCCTCAAGAAATTTTAAAAACTAGTGACAGGAGACCCGGCACATCAATGTTTTGTTACGATCAAAGTAAAACACTAGTTTCTTACGTACCAAAAAGAAATAAAATGGTGGTGTTACTATCCACCATGCATGATGCTCCGGTATTAAATGCTACTACAGGTAAACCAGATATAGTGCATTTTTACAATGAAACTAAAAGTAAGGTAGATACCTTCGACCAGCTGTGCAGTAATATGAACTGTGGACGCAAAACCATGCGCTGGCCATTGGCTATATTATATGACATGTTAAATTTGGCGTCAATAAACTCTTATGTTATTTATGGTCACAATAACTACAAAATAAGTAAGAAACCTAAGTCTCGTCAAGATTTTATGTTGGAATTAAAAGATGGATTGATTAGACATTGGCTGGAAAAAAGAAAAAATATACCAACTTTGCCCCGCCCACTCTGCCAAAATATCTCCAAAATTCCGAAGATGGATATGCCTGAGCAAAGACCTATTCCAGGTGAAAAGAAACGTAAAGCTCGTTCTATTTGCCCAAGCCATCTTTGCGGGATGACCAAAACTTATTGTTTACAGTGTAATCGCCCGATTTGTGGACAACAGCGCTCAGACATGTGTTTTGTGTAGTGATTAGTGAAATTTTATTGAGTTTTTTTAATTTTAATTACTTATCTATATCTCCTAAATAATGTTTTTTGATTTGTTTTTAATAAAAAAAGAATTTATACCATGGAAAAAGAAACTAATGGAAGTTTACTATTTCTTGACATATTAATATCTAAGAACAATAATTCACTATCTTTTAAGGTTCACAGGAAGCCGACATACACTGATAGATACCTTCATAAATTATTCAACCACCATCTACGTCAAAAAAATTGGTGTAATTAAACCTTTAGTAGATCGAGCAAAACGAATTCGTGACCCTGAATTTTTGAAGGATGAATATAAATATTTAACAAAATCCTTACAAGATAATGGATATTCACTTACAGATATTAATAATGTTATTATACCTTCTAGACATAACCTTAAAGAAAAACCAGTTCTTAATGTTGGTACTGCTTTTCTTCCTTTTATAGCTAAAGTTACAGATAGAGTTGAAAAAATCCTAATTAAATATGGCGTTCGGACTATTTTTAAACCTACAAGACAAATTAAAGAACATTTAAGATCACCTAAAGATGTTTCACCCATTATCATCTTCCGGAGTGTATAAGTTATCTTGTTCATGTACATTGAAACCACAAAACGTAGCTTTGATACAAGACGTAAAGAACATATGAGATTTTGTAGATTAGGTCAACAGAGAAGTCTGTGGTGGCTGACCATGCCTTAAATAATCTAAATCATGTCATTCCATATTGCCAAGATAAACTCATTATTATGTTCGGAAGCTATTTAGATACATAAATACCCTAATAATTTTAACAGACAAGAAGAAAATCTCCGTTTAAATATGATTTGGCGTAAAAGGCATAATGATATGTCTTGATTTTGATTTTAATCTTGACTTTTGGTATGTCTAGGTTTTTTGCTGTGTTTTTCCTAGACCTTGAAGCAAATACTTTATCAATTATATGTTAAATTACCACAGCATTATAATTTAGCGTAAGTAGTTGAAATTAAAATCAAAATTAAAAAATTACATAAAATGTTCTGCATATGCTTTTCATTGCACTTATTGACTTATTGGCAAAGCTATTTCTTTGTTAGATTTAATTGGATTATTTTAATCGATGTCATGTTTATATTTGTGAATGTTTCTATCATTTTCAATTTGAAGTTTTTCACAACTTTACACTTACATCATAACTTGATTAAATTTTGGTAAATGTGTTTTTTTTTGGCTGACGTTTTTAATGATCTATTATTCTTAGCTAAAATTATATTCCACAGTTGGCTTTATACGTTTCTCAAACTGTTATATTAATAGCTGATGTTTATGTTTTAATTTTTCAACTTTCACAAAATTGTTTCCACATCTTTAACAATTTGAATAAATTTTACTACTGACGAAGATAACTGTAAGTGTTATCGAAACGTTTATATTGTATAATATAAAAAAGTGTTTTATTGGGTGTATCTTGTTTGTTACAGGTCCTGCTACAGTTCCAGTTCAAGTGAGTTGTTTTAATTTTCAATCAAAAAGAGTGACAGAAAACGTTCTGTATTTTCACAGATTTTCTAATGTAACTATCCCAAAAAAAGAAGGCCGTCCAAGTTCTAAAGCGCCTCCATTTCGTACGATAGGGCATTTTCCGACAACCATTTCCAATACACAGAAGACGAAGAACTCTGTAAGAAGATGCAAAGTCTGTTCAACGACTAAATTGTGTAAAAGAGAAAGAAAGGAGACCCGTTTTATGTGAGCAATTTGTGATGTAGGACTTTGCGTCACTCCATGTTTGAACAGTATCACACATTACCAGTTCTCTAATTATGTTCAGTGAGCTCATTTAATTCTGTAACAATGTTCTATGAGTTCATTTCTAATAATGTTATGAGTTCAATAAAATATTTCGAATTAATATTTTTAATTATAACTGAAAATGCTGTCCAATTTTCCATTGTATATTTGCGACACAATGCCCATAAAAGTGGTTACAAGTTGAAAAATAATTCAGGCGGTACAGACATGTCTGCCGAAAGGGTTTAATTGTGAATGCGTAAAGGTTGTCATAACACATTATTAGGAAATTAAATATAAAAGTTATTTATTAGTTGCTACGGAAACTATCAAATTAACTCACTATTGCCAACCTAATTATTTTACAACCAGCTCTTTTAAGTCGTCAATAATTAATAAATAAGATGAAATAAACCCGAAACAGAGAAAATAGTATAAAACGTTCGTTGCAGAAGGTCTTCTAAGCACTCGTTCTTTCTAAACTTATTTTTTAATATACTACTCTGACACTTCGTTGAAACGATTTGTCATCTCCAAAATTCAAAACACCTGTTAATGAATTTTATTTCGCTATTGTATTTAAAGGTATCGAAAACGGTAATTATCTCTCGAAAACCCAACCTCCTATTAAAATTTTACAAGAGGTCTTTTTTGTAGATAAAAATCCATTACTTTTTCAACATAATACAGGGTGACTAAAAAAACGCTCAATTGTTTTTTTTTTCAATAAACATTATACATCTGCCCCAATACCTCCGCCACTGGTTAGTTTATTTTTTCAGCAATACAACGAAACCTTGCCCCCTAACATCTACCAGATATTGTCAGTGTCTAATTTTTGTTTCAACCCGTTTCGCAGTTGTTAAAAAATTAAAATTTTATTTTAGAACTTTGCAGGGCCGCACCTCCGTAAATAATTAATAAATAATAATAATAAATAAGTAATTTAAAATAACAGATTAGTAGGGCAAAATGGCAAAGCATCGTAAATGTTTGATAAAATCCAAAAAGTACCCCTACTAAACCCCTTATCCGACGCTAAACTTCTTCCAAGACCTAATCAGCTCCATGAGAAATGAAATCAAGCCTAATACGAAATTTCAAGTAAGTACGTTTAATTGTTCTGGAATTATTGTGGATACTCACACACGAGCACGTGCGTGCGTATGTACACCAACATACGCATGCACGCACACACACGCACACACATACATACACACACACACACACACACACACACACACACACACACACACACACACACACACACACACACACACACACACACACACACAACACACACACACACACACACACACACACACACCACACCACACGCACACGCACAGCACACGCACACACACACCACACGCACACGCACACACACGCACACACACAGCACAGCACACGCACACAGCACACGCACACCACAGCACACGCACGCACACGCACACGCACACGCACACGCACACACACGCACAGCACACGCACACACACACGCACACGCACACGCACAGCACACGCACACACGCACACGCACACGCACAGCACACGCACACAGCACGCACACGCACACGCACACGCACACGCACACGACCACGCACACGCGCACGCAGCAGCACACGCACGACCGCACGCACACGCACCGCACGCACGCAGCACGCACGCACGCACACGCCACGCACACCCAGCGCACGCACACGCCACACGCACACGCACACAGCACACGCACACGACACGCACACGCACACGCACACGCACACGCACGCACACGACACGACACGCACACGCACACGCACAGCACGCACACGCACACACGCACACGCACACGCACACGCACACGCACACGCACACGCACACGCACACGCACACACCACATAGACATCATGGCCGATCTTGGCGAAACTGCCAAACGTAAAATTAGCTAACAAGTAGATTTAGCGTTAGTGAAAAAGGTCGATTGCATAACCTTCTATACTTACATATGTACATGAAAGTTGGGAAGGTAAAAATTAAAGTAAATGAATTCGGCTTAAGTGCGAAATCAGTCCTTCTCAGGAGTAAGCCTTATGACGCAAGCAGAGTCTGCTTCCAAAAACTGTCTAAATAGGCCGATCAACTCAATTAGTAAATTCTTGAAATTTGCACAATCTAGCGAGTAATAAAATCTTGGACCTGTGGGTTTATACGGAGCATCGCGTCTGCGATACACCCTGAACCCATTTATTCAAGAGCTACGAGTTCAGTGTCTCGAAATATAAGATATTCAGAAGGTGGACATTTCCCCAAAAGACTAGAAAACCAAGTTCCCGTTCGGGTTTGCCACGAAAAGTCAGATGATTTTGTATGAAATGTCAAGTGAATATATACTTAGAACGGCAGTGTTTCATCGAGCACCATACAAATTTTAAGACCGACGATGTAGCTGAATGATTTCATAATAGTATACATTAGAGACTATGCGGTCCAAAAAATGTACACATGTAATATTACTTAGATACCGTATGTGCCATCATGTAAATACAGGGTGTATATAAATTAGTGCATTTCCTACTTGTGGACAATTCTGAGACGAAAATCTATTTACAAAAATATCGGATCTGCTTCCGTCTCTTCACACGAGGTCACCAAAGTTTGAAATTTCAGCCCTTATTCTTATAATTGATGTCAAAAGTAGAATAAAAAGATTATAATTTTTACAAAGTATCGTAGCTAAATCTATTCGGAATAAATTAAATGCAATCAGGTTTGAAAACCAAAACCAAAAATTCCAAATTAACTACCTACACAAATCTAACGTAAGCAACCACTCTAAAACAATTTTAAACCGTTTTTCAAAAAATGAAATTAATATATTCATGGGCGTTAATGAGTTAATATGTACTCAAACATTGTGTTTGGGATCTTACATACCTTATTGCATGATTAATTAATAAATAAACTGTTTTGGCCCATACATTTAATGTGCTTTCGGACAGCACAGTCCAGAAAACTCGGATTTTTTAAATTGTGTTTCATTACAAAAATGCTATTATTTCTAAATCGGATTATGGTTTTATGAACAGTACAGATTTAGAGCTACGAAACTGATAAAATCTTAATTAGAAGACCGAACTTTAAGAGTGTGTGTAACAGATCTTAATAATAACATTATTAAAGATTTTTATTTCAAACCATTTATTGTCAACCAAAGTGTCCCACAAGGATCAATATTGGGACCACCCCTTTTCTTGCTATATTCGTTTTTTACGTGAAAATCTCCAAATACAATAGACCTATCAATTCGCGGACGACACATCTTGCATTGTTTTAGCCTCTAATAGTGAAGTGCTATCACAATCAGCTTCAAGCGTTATGTACCTATAACATGGTTAATTGGTATGAAAATAACTTATTAAAGTTAAATAAAGAAAACTCAGGTTTAATTATGTTTGATGATAAATTAAAAAGGTCATTGTATGTGCCATTGAAAGATTAATCCATATCTCAATAGAAGAAATACGATTTCTAGGTATTACATTGGATAATCGGTCGAAGTGGTTTAACTATTGCATTCAGTTGCAAAAGAAATTAAGTTCGATTTGTTATCTAATAAGACATTTGAAATCACAAGTATGTATTGATGTTGTAAAGATGTTTTATTTTTGTAATGTCCAATCAATTCTACTTTACGGTATTATGTTTTGGGGCTCAAGTTCTTATTTAAAAGATATTTTTCTCACACAAAAACAAATTATTAGGTGTATTGTGGGTACAACCGTGTACTTCAGCCAAAAATTATTTCTTGCAACTTAAAATATTAACGGTTCCATCTTTATACGTATACTCTTTAGTTATGTTTGTGAAATCTGAAAAATAAATTTAAACACGTTGTCAAACAACATCTGATCGCTAGGTGTCTATATAACGTAAATGATTTCTGCAAATAAGAGTTTTTAGTTACAACTTTGTAAGGTTAGACATTTATAAAAATCGATTCGTGACCAAGTTGTGTTTTATGAAAAAGTTTACGTAAATACAGTATGTGTATAAATCTGGGTATGAGGATAGAACATATAATTTATATGCTGTATGGTATAAGCTATGTAAGAAGGTTCAAATATGCAAGATTTAATTATTAGTAATGCCATTGTCTGTAGAAGTAACTGCCATTGCTTAAGAAAAATATCGTTCCTTTCGTATAACTTTACATGATCATTAAACTTTAATGACGCATTATTTATGTTTGGGATACAAATACAAACATCCCCAAAATGTGCAATTTTTAATGAATACCTTAAAATATTTGAAACGGTTTAGAAAAATTTTAAACAAATCTTACATATATTGTAATTATTATATAAGAAAATATAATATACAATCGCAAGTGAAAAAAAATCGGCCCTGGTCTACGTATTTAAATTATTTTTAACCTGAATGGCATTGATAGAGGAATATTACTTATTTAAATAGCAATTATGCCATATCTAGAAGGTCAGTGAATTTTCCCTTATTTGAATACAAAAATACATGCACTTTATTTTTTAATTATTGTGAATGTTGCGTAATATGTTGATGGCCTATTTTACCTACTTAATGAGCATGGATTTTACCTTCCAACGTACATATTGATATACACGGTGTTTATTGATTAGTGTCAAAGTTTCAGGCAGCGTTATAGTCCAGGCAAAGCTGAGAAACCCTATAACAAAATTATTGCTAGGCGTTACGCCATTTCTTCTCACGAACCATCTAAAGTTCAAAATTTGACCGACTTCATTAGATTTTATCGGGAAAGTATCCAATGAAAAATTTATTTTCAAACAAAATTGTTGAATTTTTTTGCATTTTTTTGGTTGCATTCCGCACCTTCTAAAACCTCAGATTAAGATTTTAAAAGATGCAGAATTTGAGAAAAATACGCTTGGCAAGTAGGCCCGAACTGAATCATTTAGATTTTTTCGTATGGAGCTTCCTCAAGGACAACGTATAAAAGACGCCCCCGGAGAATGAGCAGGATGCCCAGGACAGAATTCGTGCTGCCGTTCATCAAATAACCCTGGAAATGTTGGAACGTGTTATGGATTCAATCCCTGTTCGATTAGAATTGTGCATGGACATAGACGGTGGTCATTTTCAAGGATATGTTCAATAATAAAAAATGTGTTCTGTACTTTTTGTATGGTTTTGATCAACAATATGCTTCTGACGCCTTGTGTCACGTTTCAAGTGGTGAATTTGTTTACATATAGCTTCCAACGTTGCAATTTAACGTCATTTTTGGTTGGTACGTTAGATGAAACGGTGCATCGCCTAGCATTAATTCTTTTATGAGGCTTCTCAGATTCGCATGGGCTATAACGCTAGCTGAAGATTTAATACTATTTAATAAACACCGTGCATAGGAATATAGAAGGTTATGTAATCCACTCTTTTCACAATAGCTAAATTGACTTATTACCTCATTTTACGACGTGTGTACGTGCGTGCGTGCGTGCATGCGTGCGTGCGTGCGTGCATGCGTGCGTGCGAGCGCGCGTGCGTGAGTACGTGCGTGTGGTGTGTGTGTGTGGGTGTGTGTGGGTGTATGTGGATGTGTGTGTGGTTGTATGGGTGTGTGTGTGTGCCTGCGCGCATGCGTGCGTGCGTGTGAGCGAGTGTGTGAGTGTGTGTGTGTGTGTGTGTCTGTGTGAGTGTGTGATGTGTGTGTGTGTGTGTGAGTGTGTGAGTGTGTGTGTGAGTGTGTGAGTGTGTGAGTGTGTGAGTGTGAGTGTGTGAGTGTGTGTGTGTGTGTGAGTGTGCATGTGAGTGTGTGATTGTGTGAGTGTGTGTGTTAGTGTATGTGAATGTGTGTGTGTGTGTGTGTGTGTGTGTGTGTGTGTGTGTGTGTGTGTGTGTGTGTGTGTGTGTGAGTGTGTGTGTGTGTGTGAGTGTGGGGAGTTGTGTGAGTGTGTGGTGAGTGTGTGAGTTGTGTGAGTGTGTGTGAGTGTGTGAGTTGTGTGAGTGTGTGAGTGTGTAGTGGTGTGGTGTCCGTGTGTGCATGTGTGTGTGGTGTTGTGCGTATGTGTGTGCGTGCATGTGCGTGCGTGCATGTGTGCGTTCGTGCATGCGTGTGTGCGCGAGTGTCTGAGTGAGTGAGTGAGTGAGTGTGTGTGTGTGTGTGTGTGAGTGTGTGTGTGTGTGTGTGAGTATGTGAGTGTGTATGAGTGTGTGTGAGAGTGTATCTGAGTGTGGTGTGTGTGTGTGTGTGTGTGTGAGTGTGTGTGAGTGTGTGAGTGTGTGAGTGTGTGGTGTGTGTGAGTATGTGTGAGTGTGTTTGAGTGTGTGTGAGAGTGTGTGAGTCCGTGTGAATGTGTGTGAGTGTGTGTGAGTGAGTGTGAGTTTGTGTGAGTATGTGTGAGTGTTTTTGAGTGTGTGTGTGTGTGAGTGTGTGTGAGTGTGTGTGTGTGTGTGGTGTGTGAGTGTGTGTGGTGTGTGTAAGTGTGTGAGTGTGTGTGAGTGTGTGATTGTGTGTGTGAGTGTGTGTGAGTGTGTTTGAGTGTGTGTGAGAGTGTGTGAGTCCGTGTGAGTGTGTGTGAGTGAGTGTGAGTTTGTGTGAGTGTGTGATGTGTGAGTGTGTGTGAGTGTGTGAGTGTGTGAGGTGTGTGAGGTGTGTGAGTGTGTGATGGTGTGTGAGTGTGGTGTGTGAGTGTGTGAGTGTGATGTGTGAGTGTGTGAGTGTGTGAGTGTGCGAGTGTGTGAGTGTGTGAGTTGTGTGAGTGTGTGAGTGTGTGAGTGTGTGAGTGTGTGGAGTTGTGTGGTGTAGTGTGATGTGTGTGTGTGTGTGAGGTGTGTGAGTTGTGTGAGTGTGTGATGTGTGTGATGTGTGAGTGTGTGAGTGTGTGAGTGTTGAGTGTGTGAGTGTGAGTGTGTGGTGAGTGTGAGTTGTGTGGTGTGTGAGTGTTGTGTGAGTGTGTGTGTGTGTGAGTGTGTGTGAGTGTGTGTGAGTGTGTTGAGTGTGTTGTGTGAGTGGTGTGTGTGTGTGTGGTGGTGGTGTGAGTGTGTGTGGGTGTGTGTAAGTGTGTGGGTGTGTGTAAGTGTGTGAGTGTGTGTGAGTGTGTGAATGTGTGTGTGAGTGTGTGTGAGTGTGTTTGAGTGTGTGTGAGAGTGTGTGAGTCCGTGTGAATGTGTATGAGTGTGTGTGAGTGAGTGTGAGTTTGTGTGAGTATGTGTGAGTGTTTTTGAGTGTGTGTGTGTGTGAGTGTGTGTGAGTGTGTGTGAGTGTGTGTGTGTGTGAGTGTGTGTGGGTGTGTGTAAGTGTGTGTGAGTGTGTGAATGTGTGTGTGAGTGTGTGTGATTGTGTGAGTGCGTGAGTGTGTGTGTGATTGTGTGTGTTGTAAGTGTGTCTGAGTGTGTGTGGGTGTGTGTGAGTGGGTGTGCGTGTGTGTGAGTGTGTGTGTGGTGAGTGTGTGTGGGTGTGTGAGTGTGTGTGAGTGTGTGAGTGTGTGTGAGTGTGTGTGAGAGTGTGTGTGTGTGCGTGGGTGCGTGCGTGCGAGGTTGCGTGTGCGTGTGAGTATGCGTGTGGATGTGCGTGTGAGTACTTGTGCGTGTACGTGTACGTGTGCGTGTACTTTTGCGTGTGCGTGTGCATGCTTACATGCGTCAGTGTGTTCGTGCGTGTGTGCATATTTATGTAGCGACGATAACTTCAGAGCTATAACACGTACGTACTTAAAATTTGTATTTAGCTTCATTTGATATCTCCTGGAGCTGATTAGATTTCGAAAAGAATCCAGCGGCGTTGTGGGGGGTTTATTAGGCGCGTTTTGGTTTTTATCAGCTGTATGTTTCAGAGGTATAGGAATACCTACATATAGATCTTAAACATATCGGTTATGTTCTAGGTAATGTTTTGATACGATGTATAATTTGGCGGTAAAAAATTCATGAGGTGCTATTTAAGTTGTTTAAATTTTATCAATTTTTAATTAACAATCAACTTTATGAGAAACTGTAGAAATTAAATGACACTATTTACTTATTCTGTATTATAAGTGTGTTGTAACTGAGGTTTCCTATTAGTGGAGTTTATCGTCCTATTTCCACAGTTTATGTTTTTTGAGCGCGACGTTTCGGAAGCGGACTCTGCTTCCGTCATCAGGCTTAGTCCTGAGATGGACTGTTTTCGCACTTGAGTCGAAATCATATGTTATATATGATTTTTTCCCAAGCACTTGACTACTCTCAGAGTTTTACAACTTATGTATATATTAAACTTTTTTCGTGGTTGCGCAGAAGTTTATTGCGCATGTTGCGCCGTAACTTCTTGCACAGTTGTATTGCGCTTAAGCTCTTCGCGCATTATTGGAATCCATGTGGGTTTGATTTCTACACTAGCTTGGCTTATTGGATTTTCTGCTAGTGCTATTTACTTAAACGTATTAATCGCTGTCAAGGTTTGTTACAGCTCAAAACCGCACTAGGCGTCGTGCAGGCTTACCGATGTAAGCTGCACTGAAAATAGGCGGTTCGATATAAGGAGTGAAACGGTTGAAAGGTAGTTTCAAACACTTTACACTTACCATAAATCTACAACTCACAATGCTCAGTCCTGGAAAAATTGTCTCTAGGCGCCACCACAATCTTACATTTTTCTAAAATAAATAGTCTTAGGAGGGATGTTAAATAAATCTTATCTGACAGTGGAAGACAGGATTGTAGCCTACTCAGTACAATCATACACAACTCCAGTTCACTCACACTTGAAATGAAATTTATCCAAAAGAAGGTTCTGAAATACAGGGGTCGTCATAAACTTATTGATCACACCCTGTATATATAAAAATTCGAAGTCATAAAACGTTAATTTGAATACTTTTTAGGTAGCCCTCGTATACATATAAATGTATATTTCTAACTGTTCTAAAAGTCCGAACCAAATAGATATAACCCAATTTAGAAAATCTAAAATAAAAAGTCCTTATAGTAATTTTTATATTAAACTATATTAAACTAGACATTACCTTGGTGCTGAAAAATTTAATACGTAATCATCGGTGCTTTTATCATAGATAACATCTATATATTTTCTAAATACTTTATCCTTAAAATAATCGTATTTAAACATGTCAATTTGAATGATTTGTAATAATTTAAATCTGGAATTTCTACTTAATAAAAATATTCTGTTACCAGTGTTTTGTATTAGATTGACTGTCAAATAGTTAAAATAATTAAATTTTGCTATCAACCTGGCTCATTACGCAATTTCAGGTCGATCATTAAGTATTCAAAGGTCACTTCAGTACTATAGATGTAAATTATATAATGGATATACATTGACCAATTTGAAATTGTAAACATGTACAAACAAGTGGATTCAAAAAGTACAACCGAAACCAATTCTTATAGAATAAAAATTCCCCCAAAATCTTATATACTCAACATATTAAAATAGATAAAGTTCGATTATCCTTTTTACTTATAATAATAAAAAAAAATCAACTCAACGAGCAATAATGAACTTAAAAGGTAATCGTACTTTTATCTATTAAACAAAGCTAAAACTATTTCTTACAAATTACGCTAGTTTACCTTTGTCCGTGATATAGTGAAGTCAATATGGTCTGCTTCCAATAATCCTTGTCAAATTTGCACCTACACTGGCACAAGACACAGTAGACGGCCATATTGGCGAATAATCCGGCCGCTAAACTCACTAACGAACGCAAATATCTGTCGTTCACCCTCGTATTTCACATGGGCCAATTGCTTTAATGTTTGTCCTTCAACGTAAACATTCATCACAATAACTATTTCCACATAAATATTAAAAATTCTTAGTTGCCTTTATACAATCGATTTTATATTACTAACGATTGTACACATGTACTTCATCCAATGTCAATGGTGACAATCAATGTCTTAACTAAATTGATAAAGTTTTAATGCGGTTACTTAAAGGGTTACTTCAGGATTTCTTTTAATTATTATCGCACGCTTTACTACTGAACAGTCAACAAAATATTTGCTGTTTTATTTTTAAATCTGCGTTTGCACTTTTTAAATCCTTGAATAAAATCGCTATTCCTGTCTTCACCTCTCAATTAAACTGTTTTATTTGTAATGTTTATGTACGATTATCCTTAAGAAGTGTTATTGCAGTCATGTACTGCAGCACTGTGTTTTTACGAACAAAATCCAACACTGATCATTTTAAAGTCCCCTCAAAAACGCGCGCGCGACCGTCTTAACTCAAGCTCTAACCCATCGGTTCTCTCTCAGGCCCTTGTTAAACTGTTTCTTTTACACCTTCTGTTCGCCATGTTACCAATCTCTTCTGGCTAATATCAAAATTTACCTTCCACGATGGTGTATTTTGAGGGTTGTAATTATGTTCACTCAACTTTCAATGAAAATTTCGCATTTAAGATTTCGTTAAAAATGTGTTAGTAGTAGCTTTAGAGTATTCCCATATACGATTTCTAAGTGCCCCCCCCCAACGATTAATTACATATGAGAATGCAAGTTCAATGAAAATGTGTCCCCCTTAAAAAAAATATCAGTTATGTGACAGATAATCGAATATGAAACTTCGCAGATTCACAATGTACACGTACACGTATACGTACCCTTACACGTACACGTACACATGTACGTACGCATACGCATACCCATACCCATACACATACACATACACATACACATACACATACTCATGCACATTCTTATACACATACACGTACACGTACACGTACACGTACACGTATACGTACACGTACGCACGTACGACACGTACGTACACGTCACGCTACACGTACACGACAGTCTACACGTACCACACGTACACGTACACGTACACGTCACACGTACCGTCACGTACGTCCCACACGACACGTACACGTACACACACACACACACACACACACACACACACACACACACACAGCACCACGCACCACGACACCGCACGTACGCACGCACTCACGCACTCACGCACGCACGACCCACACGTACACGTACACGTACACGTACACACACACACTACACGTACACGTACACACACACACACACACACACACACACACACACACACACACACACCACGCACACACGCACCGCGCACGCCACGCACGCACGCACGCACTCACGCACTCCCGCACGCACGCACGCACGAACCCCACACGTACACGTACACGTACACGTACACGTACACACATTACACGTACACGTACACGTACACGTACACGTACACGTACACGTACGTACACACACACGTACACGTACACACACACGTACACGTACACACACACACACACACACACACACACAAACACACACAGACACACACGAACGCACGCACGCACGCGCGGACGCACGCACGCACGCCCCACGCACGCACGCACGCAGTCCCGCACTCCCACACGCACGCACGAACCCCCCCTCCACACGTACACGTACACGTACACGTACACGTACACGTACACGTACACGTACACGTACACGTACACGTACACGTACACGTACACGTACACGTACACGTACACGTACGTACACGTACACGTACACGTACACGTACACGTACACGTACACGTACACGTGACACGTACGACGTACACGTACACGTACGTACGCTACACGTACACGTACACGTACACGTACACGTACACGTACGTACGTACGTACACGTACACGTACACGTACACGTACACGTACACGTGCACGTACACGTACACGTACACGTACACGTACACGTACACGTACACGTACATGTACACGTACACGTACACATACACATACACATACGTGATCGGGAGCGTCCGCGTGTGCTCCCGCGTGTGCGTGCGCGTGCGCGTGAGTGTGCGTGTGCGTGCGCCTGCGCGTGTGCGTGTGCGTGTGCGTGCGCGTGCGCTTGTCCGTGTGCGTGTGCGTTAGTCCCAAGACTATAAAGTGTTGAGGATAATATTGAACTTACTCTCAATGATGCATATTCAACAACGCTATCCTTACTTAAATTGTTATCGTGCATCACATTGACTTTCTTGAAAATAATTAATACTTTAAAATGTGTTAACAAGTCTAATACTGAATTACTCGCCAAACTCAAATCTGATCAAAAGAATTGACCGTCGAGTGGTAGGCTACGCTGTGTTAATTGAATTAGATAGGAAGGGATGAGGTTAAGTATTGCATCATAGGGGGGCGTGTAACCACTAAATTACTCAAATTGGAATTAAGAAACTTCGCGTAATGATGGATCGACCCGTTAATTTGCACACTGGGAAACAATCATTAAGAAAACTCAGTTTATTAATAAGCAACTTTATAGGTACATTAATAATCAAAAGAACAAAAAAACAAAGAAATGAATAGATTCAATATGCAGATATAACAAAATACAATTAAATCAGGTTAAAGTGCGCACTAAATAATAATATTAAGTAACAGAAAATGAACAGCAGCTTAATTACGTTAAAGACGATAAAAAACAAACACTGAAATCACACCCACAACTGTGTCATAAATAAATCAGAATTCAAATTGTGACACCAGACGAGTGATCGTTATACAACTAATCATGCCGGAAGTTAAGTTAACAGTAAAGTAAAAAGAAAAATAGTAATGCTGATTAAGTTACCCATAAAATAGAAAAAGAAATCGTTTGTAGACAAACAATTCTAAATAAGCTGGCTGAATCAAATACAATTGAAAATTCATTAAAACAAAGCCTAGCAAAGGTAAGGGGAAATAAAACAATTACGTTAAGAAAATAACCGATAATCTACCCGCAAGCAATTACGTGGAAGTTTGAGTGACTACGCTAGCAACTACAACATCCCTTTCTCAACTTACACGTGTATCTATAGATCTCTCTGCATTTAAAAACAATAAGAATGGGTTAGTTTTAACAGCCAGACCCATTGGTAATCAGTTTCTAGTTTTGAGAAATCTGGCGTAAAGATGAAATTTTGAGACTTTCTTAATAGCATCTACATACGATTCTGCAACCCCGGTATCGATAATAACAACAATTAAATGAGGCTTATCATGCCACGTTTATCCACGCATTAAGTCCTCTACCCGGGCAATAATATTAGTAAACAATCAACAATGCCAACTCATTCCAGAAATGAAGAGGGACACTGTAATGTTTGACGCGGTGTCTTTTTTTAACAGATTACAAATTTATAAGCGTGCTTGCGAGATGTATTGGCAGTTACAGTACTACCGTATTGGTACCCTTTATTATCAAAAGACAGTTCAATATTTCGTGATAATGAAACAGTAACATCTTGCAAGCAATTATCGATTTTCAGTAAGTTACACCAGCTTGTTAAATTGCTTGCTGCGAGCTTTAATCTTCATTCAAATACCTACTTACGCTTGAATATAATACTTTAATTAATCACTTAATCACCAACACTTAACGGGTTAGGATGCGCGGTTTAAACTCAAGAGGGTGGCGATTATTTGTTGGTATGTTGTTTACACGTCAGCTTCGCTGATTAAAAGAGAAACGTGGTGATTATTTATCGATAGGTTTGTTTATACGTCCACATTAAAACCAACACAAAAAGACAAATTCGCGTTTTTAGTTTTTATTAAAACGGAAACGATAATATATTCGTAGCCACAACGGTTTACAATTATGGTAACAAAACAATAGAACGGTACGACTCAATCGAACCACCAAATGCAACTGTTTTACTTCCAAATCCACCCCAATTTTTCAAAGTTCTAAAAAGTAAACAAGAAGTATTACGTGGGAATATTTTCATATTTATTGCTAAAAGAAGTATTCATTTTTCAAATGTTCACTCGTCCTATATGTCTTGAATTTCAAAGTAACAAATCCTAGCCGTCTTTTGATTTGCGGCATCTTTTGATTTTACCAAAATTCCGTTCGTATAAAAATTGTAACCGATTTGTCACGGTCGTTTTCGAGTAACATTTTCAAGTCACATGGAAGTTTTTCTGTTTTTCTACCCCAACATGTGTTTCCTTTTTCTTTTCGGCCATTAATTACTTACATTTAAATCTTAGGTAGACAAAATGCATAAATTAAAACATCCGGAAAAACATGATCAAATTACGACTTACGGACAAGATATTAAAACCCATCACTTATCTTTTCTTTCGCGGTCAAAATTGCAATTTCCTGTTAGAATAATAAAACTTTCTCGTTCAGCTACCTACATATCTCCCATCTTTTCCAGTTACGTCAGATTATACTAGGGAAGCACCCAACAGACTCAATTAACCATCCCGAGACGCACTTAACTAATTAAGATAAAAATTGCAAACGACAATTATCGCAATAAAGATGGTTGGAATGACAATTTTCGGTGTTGAATCATAAAAACAATTAATTATCTACAACTAAATATTTTTACAGTAATCAATATGAATTTTGTATGAAACGCAATATTTGTGGGTGAACGAGCTTTGTCTTTAAGAGTAGCATTATTACCTTGTAATTAATGTGAATTTTAATTATAAAATAGGCATTTAGATTGATTGAAAACACTTAGACAATCTGGTCAACACAGGTGATTTGATAGTTGCCTATTTTTAAAAACATAAACTTTCACTATTATTAAACATAACTAAAATGACTTTTGGGTTTTTAAATTTATATGCCTTTATTTTTCTATTTTACATAAGTCTACACGTTTCGATAACAATTACAGTTATCGTGCTCTGTAGGGGTAATATCTTTAAGAATTGTTTAAGATATTAAAACATACTTGATTTATTATTGCTTTGGGAGAAGCGCACCAATAAATTTAAAGTATTTGTATATTTTCTCAAATGTATAATTTTGTCTTGAACTGAATATTGACCTAAATCAAGATTTCAAAAATGTCATTAGATTACTAGAAAATTCTTAAAAACGTTTATAGCCGAAATAAAGAAGGATATATGATAATGTTACAAATAAGAAATAAAGTAAAATAAATGTAACCTCACCCTTCACATAGAGGTTACAAGTTTTCCACTAACTTAAAACGCGGTATAAATTTAATGCACTAAAACCATTTGACCCGAATAAAATTTTATTTAAATACGTAACGGACGTTATATATAATATAAGCCTTATTCTCAATTGGGAAGTGTTAGTCACGTTTTACATACAAATATCGCACAGTGAAGTTCATTTTAGAAATGGAAAATATGAAATTTTTTTATTTGAATTTTAAGACGATGTATGATGATCGTAGAATTTCAATTGTATTTTACATAGTATTGATCAGTGTTACCCACTGAACAGAATTGAAATTTTTGATGTTATTCAGTGCGGTTTTCATTTTATGGTATTGATTGTATTTTATACGATTGTCTTCCTTCTGTATCAATATACAAGGTGTTCCAGTTGAAACTGACACATTTTAAACGTGATTATTGACTAAATGAAATAAGATAGAAATGTGCGGTTTCGACCAATGAGTTTGAAATTTCGCAAAGTTTTTTCTCAATCACATTAAAACATTTTCCCAGTTATGCAGGACGAGGGAAAAATTTTGCGTATTCTCAACTAAAAATTACTTGACTTATTTAAATAGAGCACCCTGTATATTTTTACACCATTCGAAAGCTGAGTTCTTTAGCATTTTAAAATTGTCAACATGTGTAATTTAATTTTTACACAGAAGAGGAAGAAGAGCGTTGAGGTAGAGGAGAAGGACGAATCTCAAAACCATGATGATGATGATGATGGGGACGAATCATGGTTTGAGAACAAGAAGAAGACCGATAAAGGTTGTTATTAAACAAAAATGATGTGTTTTTGTTTATAATAATAATAATATATTTTCAAACGGTAAGCTTTCCTTCAATTTTGTTAATAAACTTGTTTTTCCTAATGGTGCTCCCCGTCTTGATTCATCTTTGCAGCTTTACGAGTGTTCGCGTTAGCGTGTTTTTCGCAAGCGTGTTTTCGTTTGTGTGTTTTCGTATTTGTGTGTTTTCGCTTTACGTGTTTTCGCGTTAGCGTGTTTTCGTGTTTGCGTGTTTTTTTGTGTTGGCGTGTTTTCGTGTTTGTATGTTTTCGCGTTTGCGTGTTTTCGTTTGTATGTTTTCTTGTTTGCGTGTTTTTGCGTTAGCGTGTTTTGTTGTTTGCGTGTTTTCGTTTTGTGTGTTTTCATGTTTGTATGTTTTCGTGTTAGCGTGTTTTCGTGTTTCCGTTTGTGTGCTTTTGAGTTAGCGTGTTTTTGTGTTAACTTGTTTTCGTTTGTGTGTTTTCGCGTTTGCGTGTTTTCGTGTTAGCGTGTTTTCGTGTTAGCGTGTTTTCGTTTGTGTGTTCTAGCGTTAGCGTGTTTTCGTTTCTGTGTTTTAGCGTTTGCGTGTTTTCGTGTTTGTATGTTTTCACATTTGCGTGTTTTCGTGTGTGTATTGTCGTGTTTGCGTGTTTCTGCGTTAGCGTATTTTCGTTTGTGTGTTTTAGTGTTTGCGTGTTTTTGCGTTAGCGTGTTTTCGTATTTGTATCTTTTTGCCTTTGCGTGTTTTCATGTTAGCGTATTTTTCGTGTCTGTATGTTTTTTGCGTTTGTGTGTTTTCGTTTGCTCCTCGTGCTAAAACAATGATAGTCGATTGTATGTAGTTGTAGGCAATATTGTGTTGACTAAAAGCCATAATTAGAAACGCTGCTTGCTATACCCAGTCCGTGGAGCTATGTTTAATTAGCTTTTAGACTGATGTATTTATGATAAGGTCAGGATTGCATGTAAAATAATATAGAGGTGAAACTAGCTAGCTAACGTGTTTTGCTGCTACAGGCATCACAGTATTGAAGATTCTGTTTATGTATTAGAAAACGTACTACACTCTCGAAACAGAATGCAGATAAAATTGAAGGAAATGAATACGGTACAGCTTCTGCGAACGAACTGAAAATTTGAAGAGTGTGCAGCATTTCCAGAGCCGTACTGAAACCAGTTAATTTAGGGATAACTTCATGTCCATGTAATAATAGTGTCTGATAAAAAACTGTCAGGGGTTATTAGCTTCTTTATAGGTTGTTACAATATAATCGTTCAAGGTGAAGACGATAAGGTGATTGTATCTCAAAATCTCGATGATGGTGATACTCTCTATGAAATTTCAAATAAAATTAGATTACGTCACGATTATTTCAGATTAGAAATTTTAAAGCGTTTAGTTAACATTGCTATTAATCTCAACTGGTAAAAATCCATATAACGTGAAGTACGTATGTGTGTGTGCCTTAGCAAAATTTTTAAAATATTTGTGTTTTGAATGTAAATTTTATAAGTACAATATAATTGCTAAATACGAGTAGCAGTAATCAGGTTTTGTGTATTACTTTCTAAATTAGTTAATAATCGGTATGTAATAGCCAGTTTATATCCAATCGTTCATAAAACGTGTTTTGTGAGACTACATGTGTACACGTTGTATAAAAAATATTTCAGTTCAACAAATGGTTATCATTATCAGAACAACTGAAAGAAAAAACACTTCTAAAGGTAAGCGTATTATTTTTAATATATATGTTTTTTCTACTTGATATTGCTAACAAAAATGTCGATAAAGATTTTTAAAATGTATTACTACTCTTATAGGATGACGTCATAAGATCAGCTCAGCAAATAGTTGGTACGTATTCGTGGATTTTAAACTTGTAGTTATTGTTAATTCGCGTATAATAATAAAACCATTAAAACCTTTTGCCTTTTATTTCCATTACATCAGTTTGATATTCTTAAAAACATGTTAATTTAATTTAACTCTATGTTATATATATATATATATACATATATATATATATATATATATATATATATATATATATATATAAGTAATTATTACTTTCCAGTCTTTTTAATGAGGTTTTTATAACTATTAATGAACACGTTTCTATGAAACAATTTTGTGTGTATGTAAGTGAACATGCAAATAAATCAGACATAATTTTCCGAATGTATAGGTGGTGCCTATTTAGAAAGAGAGAATCTGCCTATATATATATATATATATATATATATATATATATATATATATATAACGCATCATTGCATTAGGGTAGAAATTATTTATTATTTCACGTCATATTTAATTAGACTTTGATGTATTCGGTTTTGAACTGTAATCTGGTTTCCGCAAACTGTAAGACATAATTTCGGTTGGTTGATTGAGATTGATCTGGTTGGTTTGATCGAGCATGATTTGTTTGAGATTGATTGATTAATTAATTAATTGATTTGTTTGTGTGTGTGAGAAAGAGCCGAAAGAGAGAGATAAACGAGAGAGATAGAGCAAGAGAGAGGTGTGCATTATCAACTTCTATTATAGAAAATGTTCACTAGTCTATACGCCACTAAAATCAATTTTAACTCAAAGGGGCCAGGGCGCAGACCCTGATACAAGTCTTGTCTTACAAGGCTAGGGCCGTCTTAGTGGAATTCAAATTTGTATAACGGGGCGAGGGCCTGCAGCTGTAAGATTAAGTTAAAACCCGCATACAATTGTACCAAGGGGGCCACGATAGGGGCTAAGCTCTGCACTTGTCTTATAAGGTTAGGGTTCCATACCATCTCCAGCCAGGGGGCGAAGGCCCGAGAACAAGTTGCGAAGCCCTACACGTGTCTTACAAGAACCTCCTTATTATAAATACAACGTATAAATAAATTTCTCGTATAGGTAAAGATCATTCGAACGTACCCAATAGCATATACCATTTTAAAACAATAGGATCGATAATTTTAATAATAATATCTTATTGGGGTAATTATGCAATTTCCAACATTGTATTCTTAATACAACCAAAAGGACCTTAATTAGGGTTAAAGCTTGTCCAACAAAAATAACCCTAAGACCAACTCCAGGTCTAAGACCAACCCCAAGTCCAAGACCAACTTCTACATCTGCCCCTCACGTGAGCAAGTACAAAAATTGCTGTCAAAAAGGCTCTAATTAGGGTTGAAAATTCCATCAAGGGTTGACCCTCGAAAAGAAACCATAGGGGTAGAAAAAAACGCGTCCTACACGTGGGCGGCCATAAAATAGGGGTGAAAAAACATGTTCTACACGAGGGCGAGTAAAAACAAAAATAATTAGGGGTTGAAAAAGGCCTCCGAAAAGAAACCATAAAAAATAAGGGTGAAAAAAGCGTCCTCTACGTGGGCGGTCTTGTGACGTCAAAATCCAAGATGGCGGCCAAAGGTGTCTCACTACTACTGTAAATGTCTGGTGGGCTTTTCTTCTTTATTAAAAAACTATTGGGGAGGCTTATTTTCAGCAGGACGGTACACCTTGTCATTTTTATTTAGCAGCAAGAGATCCTGTGAATAGGGTATCAAAATGTTATCGATGGAATTCCACAAAAAATGCTACAAAATTCTATTTTGAACTAACAAGTTAGATTTCAAAAGTGCATATATCAAGAAGGGGGCCGCATTCAACAATTTCTATAAAATTTAGTTGCCATATTCTTGCCCTCGCCCTGTGTAACTGGGAAAATGACGGATTTAACGTGATTGGGAAAAAACTTTTCGAAATTTGAAACTTATTGGTTGAAACCGCACATTTGTATTTTATGTCGTTTACTGAATAATCACGTTTTAAATGTGTCAGTTTCAACTGGGACACCGTGTATTACACGTGTTTATCAAATGGATAATTGCTATACAGTGCAATAATTGCATATTGCAAATTGTGCATTGCAATCTTTACAGAATGAAATATTAATTAAACGTAATTTTGAATAGAACTTTTAATATATATGACAGGAGTTACTATGTCTGTTAAAGTTTGATTACCCTTTGAACTTGGGAAAAGCATGTTACTCTGATTATTTTTAATAAGTGGGCTAAATCGAATCTCAGACATGGATTAAATGTTGATATCAAATTTTATAAGCAACCACTCGACCGATCTGAATAAAACTCGACTCATATTAAAGTTAGGAAGCTTGTTCCTGTTACGGTTATTGAATTAGTTGTTCAGATGGGACGTACCTTGTAGGACTGCTTCAGGTTCTGTTTTACAAAAGCAAGTAAAGTTTTAATAAAGCAAACAATGAGAATTCGTTTAATGATGTTTATGATGATTCTATGGTATATTATGTGCTTGTGCGTATGCATTTTGTTGTTACGCTTCGCAAAGCTTAAAAACCATTCTAAGATAAATTATGTTATTCAAATTAACCCAGCCTAGACAAATGTTAAAGTTCTGATGTCGAATGTTCTAAATAGATGTTTTGTCTACGGATGTCTCATCAGTTCTCATCCAAATCATACTTAAGGTATGTTACAAACAGTGGTGGGAAGATACTTCTACAAAAGCTTCTTAAGATAAGATAAGTTATTAGACTGAAATAAGTATCTTTTTGAAGGTAAGATACCTATTCTAAAACAATACCTCAGTAAGATACTAAATCCCAATGTGAAGTATCGAAGATACTATGAAGATACCTACTAAAAAACTACATTTTTTTAAAATTTGTATATTTAAGGCTCCTTTCAACAAAATACAATTCTTTAAATTTGTATCTGATAATTTGACTCTCTTCTTACTAAGAATCAGGCCACTAGTACTAAATAATCGTTCGACAGCTGCGCTAGATGGAACAGCTGTATTATATTTTAAAAATACGTCCTTAATTAAAGGAAAAGTCCTTTTCAGAAATATAAAAATAGTTTGATAAATTCACCCACGGTAAAAAAATTTCTCTTCCATTGTTACGTTAACAAGACAGATGGCCCCCGTATTCTTAAAATAATAAATAATTACTTCTTTACTCACCGCAATTAGTAAAGAAACTGTGCGTCAACTTCCCAAAAACATTTCAAAACTAAATTACATCACAGTATGATTGGTTGAATCATCAATTAGTTGAATGAAATCTGACCAATGGGGTAAAGTAAAATGTGTAGGTATAACCATTGATTAGTGGAGTTGATCGGCCTATTTCCACAGTTTATGCTTCCGTCACCAGGCTTAGTCCTGAGAAGGACTGTTTTCACACTTGAGTCGAATTCATATGTTATATATAATTTTTTCCCAAGCACTTGACTACTCTTAGATTCGAACCTGGCACTTTTCACTTACTAGTCTGACACCTTTGCCACTGAGCCACAGAGTAATCCAATATATATATTTTAGAACTTATATATATATATATATATATATATATATATATATATATAAAACTTTTTCATGGTTGCGCAGAAGTTTATTGCGCATGTTGCGCAGTAACTTCTTGCGCTTAAGCTCTTCGCGCATTATTGGAATCGATTTCTACACTACCTTAGCTTATTGGATTTTTTGCTAGTGCGATGTATGTGGCTTCTTTGAGTTTTCGACGAGTTGTGTTCTCGCCTTTTGCCACTATCTGTATGTTATCCCATTGGATGTGGTGGTCTTCGTTCCAGATATGTTCGGCGATTCTTGATCTTTCTATTTCGTCCTTGCGGACGTTGTTCTTATGTTCCTGTGTTCTCACTTTGAGTGGTCTACTGCTCTCCCCTATGTATGCTCTGCCGCATTCACATGGTAGGTTATATACACAATTCTTGGAATTTTGATCTTCATGGTATGGTTTGAAGATCAGAATTCCAGAATGTGTATACTCTGCAATGCGAGCATCATAGGAGAATACACAAAAAATGAGAACACAGGAACATAAGAACAACGTCCGAAGCAAATAGAAAGATCAAGAATCGCCGAACATGTGAACGAAGACCAACACATCAATGGGATAACATATAGTGCAAAGACGAGAACAACTCGTCGAACTCAAGAGCATACAGCATAGCAAAAATCAATAAGCAAACTAGTGTAGAAATGAAACCCATATGGCGCGAAGAGCTTAACCCTCGGTTACTAACATAAATGAAAATGACAACAATACTAACATGGGTCACTGAGACCGATGTTAAGAAAAAGTGGAAAATCATGCCTGTATTAAATCAACAATATTATTGTGAATGAGATATCAATAAAACAAGTTGTAATAAACAAGAATCTCGTATTTTACCTTAGACCAAGTGAAATATAAAAATACAGCAAGAAAAAATTAAAAACAAAAACAAGGAATAACAAATCAACCTGAAAAAATCTTAAAAATAATGACTTGCCATTGCTATTTTAAAAGTTGAATATTATGTGCCTTAATCTTACAAAAAAACAGTAATATAATTAAAAATACATTCTAAAAAACAATGCTGTCTGAAGCTTGTTAATCTTCGGTTATATTGCTACATTCGGTACAGATAGGAGTTAAATGTTCTAAACACATAAATTTATAACATTTGCAACAAGAGTACCGAGTTTTTCTGTTCTTCTTACTTGAGCAATAGTGACATCGTCCGTAAGTGCTTGCTACTGGTTGTTGTTCTGCGATGTTTAGGTTGCAAACTTCTCGTAATCTTAGTCGAATAGTTCGCGGAATATTTTTTGGACACTTCGCCGCCTTTGATGTTCGTTTACTAAATCATATCCAAATTTCTCCAGAAAATCAACTCTAGGCATCTTTTGGCCTTCAGTATTGTTAGCTTTATAAATAACATACGAGTTGATAGCTGCTACATTAATTGCGGAATAAAATACAACCATCGGCCAACGACGTGTTGATCTAGCACAGTTGTAGGTTTCACAAAGCTTGTCAACTACGTCCACCCCACCTTTGGTTCTGTTGTAGTCCATTATAATTTCTGGTTTTCCTGTCAGGTCATCGATCGTATCGGAGAAATGCATCGTTGATAGAAGCAGTACGTTTTTGTTGGGCCTTGGAATATAGGAAACAAGAGTTGCTTGTTCTTGGTATGCAAACATGCTTGTACGCTCTGGTCTCTTCAGGTTTACAAAAGCTGGCGGAATTTGCTTTTTATTCTTTCTAAGCGTCCCTATTATAGTGAGTTGATGGTCTTTCAAAAGTTTATTTGCCAATTCCATACTCGTAAAAAAATTATCCATTGTGACGTTTCTTCTCGTGCCCCATATGGGTCGGCAAAGACGTGGAACTAAAGCCATATTTGACGTATCAACTCGATATGGACCTTCAACTTGCTTTCCTACATATATTTCCATGGAAGTAGTATAAAACATACTAGCGTCTACTAACGCATATGTTTTTATGCCATATTTTCGAGGCTTATTGGGCATATACACTCGGAATCCGCATCTTCCTCGGAAACTTGGAAGCATTTCGTCCACAGTTGTGTATTGCGACGTTGAATAATATTTTGGTAAATTCGCAGTAAACCTATCGAAAAACTCTCTTACTGCAGCTAATTTATCTGTTTTTTGTCGTTTTTCTCTCGTTGTCTTGTCATCTAAACGGATATTTCGTAAAAGAAATCTAAATCTCTCTAAGGACATTGTTAAGCGATATATCTCATTTGAGAGTCCATTGGTTCTGAACAATTTACTCGCATTCATATGACTGTTTTTGTTTGCCCCTGATATATACAATAACCCAATAAGGGCTTTGATCTCAATTATATCTGTTTCTTTGGCCGTCCTGTAAGTAGGATCATAATTTTTTAATCTAATGGATTCATTTGTGTAATGGACTATTTGTTCTAACATTTCATCAGTAAAAAACAAAGACCATATATCTAATGGATCGTTCGTTTGACGAGCAATTCCTTTGACACCTGGTAATTGCGTAACAATATTTTGCACACGTGTCCGAACATTCCTTGCTTGAGATGTATGTTTCCTCCATTTTGTTGTTCCGTCTTTCCCAAGAAAGTATGCTATTTTATGATGTAACCCAGTGGCTACGTTAAGTCCTTCTTCATCTAAAAACTCCTGCTCCGAATCAGTGTTGATATCTTGGGTTTCAACTCGATCATCGTTTTCACTTGCATCGTCATCATAGCTTTCATTTGCTTGGCCCGCTTCCACTTCGTCGAACAGCACTCGAAGTCTTTCTTGTTCTCTATCATAATCTCCAAAAGCCATTTTCAAATTCTGTAATAAACAAATATAAAATAATAATTATTATCATTGCATTGTGTATTGTCACACAGATACTAACCACGGTCTATGGCACCGAAGCCGGTTACAGCGAAGTAGCGACACGTCACACACTGTGACCACTTCAACACTGACTGTAGAACCGCTCGATAGGATGGTACCTAGACGCATGGTTGTTGAATCGATTCATGTCGGCTGGTATCGACAAGTTTCGACAAAGTTGGTCTCAGAGACCGTACGTTAGTAACGGAGGGTTAAGCGCAATATACCTGCGCAAGAAGTTACTGCGCAACATGCGCAATAAACTTCTGCGCAACCACGAAAAGTTTAATATATATATATATATATATATATATATATATATATACACACACACATATATACATATATATATATATATATATATATATATATATATATATATATATATATATAATTGTATTGTATTTAAAATTAACTTTTAAAGAACATACAGTAAAAGATTAACTCGAGTGGGACTTGAACCCACGACCTCCACTTTCTAGAGTGGGGCTCTTCCATCTGAGCTATATATATATATATATATATATATATATATATATATATATATATATATATATATATATATTGGATTACTCCGTGGCTCAGGTGGCAAAGGTGTCAGACTAGTAAATGAAAGGTACCAGGTTCGAATCTAAGAGTAGTCAAGTGCTTGGGAAAAAATTATATATAACATATTAATTCGACTCAAGTGCGAAAACAGTCCTTCTCAGGACTAAGCCTGATGACGGAAGCGGAGTCCGCTTCCGAAACGTCGCGCTCAAAAAGCATAAACTGTGTAAATAGGCCGATCAACCCCACTAATAGAAAACCACAGTTACAAAACACTTATAATATAGTATAACCATTGACTTTAACACTAAAGTCAATGGTATAACATTGTACTGCTTATTATTTAACTATAGGTACTACATTAAAATCCTTTTGTTAAAATTCGCAGAAAGGTGAATCATCACCGTTTTATATCGCTTTCCTGTAATCTGCTTAATGGCGTTTATTTTTACACAGTAGCCAATTTTTACAGACTTGGAACGAAGTTTTAAAAGGGATGTGAACCCATTATTTTTTTAAGAACTTTAGTTTTTTCCTTTTTTATTTTGTAGGAACGTGAATTTTTTTGCGAACTTTTCCTAATTACAACGTTTTTCTACAATTACATAAGTTTTCAATATTCATATTTTGTATATATATTCATTTTGTGTCCCTAAAAACTAAACACTATTGTAAAGATAAGTACATTGTTGGTATTTATTATGACAGCCTTGCAGCGGCTTTGTTAAAATCTCAAAAATATACATCTTGTAATTTTAATCTCTTTGCGGAATCTGTATTAGAGATTCAATTTTATTACAGACCAAAGGTATTACGTACTTCCTACTATAACAGGTATTTACTATTTACCTGATTAAATTGTAGTAGGTATACATTGCTTGTATTATTAAAATTTATAAACGAATATGTTTTCAACGTTCGGTACCTGAGAAGTATGATTTATTTAACTCAGACATTACGTGCTGTACAATACCAACTTGTATTTAGGGCTAATAGCTAATACCTACTTATTTAATGTCCATGCCCTTTTAAGAATTCTTAAGCCGGCCACAGCAAGTGTCGGCATTTTTGTAGAGGAACTAAAAAGCAATAAACAAATGTTTGGACTAGTTTAGGCATCAAGGTTTAGTACACCATCAATCGAAAGACGGATATACCTGACGCTGGAAAAACATAAGGAAGAGTTCTCCGATTACCAGAGAACTAAACTTACCCCACACTACAGCAAACCTCCACATCTGTACGGTCTACCTAAGATCTATAATAATCTGCTAGGTATCATCACACTCTTATCGGGAAAAACAGAGTCTATGGTCAAGAATACGCAATACTTCGTGGAAACCATCAGACACTTCCAACCAAACCATGAAAAAATATTGGTAAGCTTAATATCGTGAGTCTATGCACAAATGTGCCCACCGATAATGCACTAACTGTGATAAGGGACAGGCTGGAAAAGGATGAAACGTAAGACGAACGCACGCAACTCTCGGTAAACACAAAAATAGAACTTGTGACAATATGCATTAGCTGCATTTTTATTTAAAATTAACTTTTAAAGTACATACAGTAAATTAACTCGAGCGGGACTTGAACCCACGACCACCACTTTGCTAGAGTGGGGCTCTTCCATCTGAGATATCGAGGAGGCAAGACACAATCGATTCAAGCTAGAACTGTATGTACGTCCTTAGTTACAATGTATTATAATTTTTATACACATAATGAAGGATCATAGTCAAATTTTTGTGAATATCATGTGAGCCTGCAATTCGCTAAGGTTTCGCACATGACAACACGTGACTGATTGTTAATTTTTATTTGCTATACGCAATACTAATAGATAACGACAGGAATTGTTTCTTTATCGAACGAACAGAAGTTCAATATAATAATCATTAACTGCACCTTCATTTAAAATTAACTTTTAAAGGACATACAGTAAAAGATTAACTCGAGTGGGACTTGAACCCACGACCACCACTTTGCTACAGTGGGGCTCTTCCATCTGAGCTATCGAAGAGGCAAGTCACAATCGATTCAACTTTGAACTGTATGTACTTCCCTAGTTACCATGTACTATAATTTTTATACACATAATGAAGGATCACAATCAACTTTTTGTGAATGTCATCGTAGCTAGGGAAGTTCATACAGTTCAAATTTGAATCGATTGTAACTTGCCTTCGATAGCTCAGATGGAAGACCTAACACTGGCGGTCGTGGGTTAATCCTGTTAATCTAGTTCACTGAATAATTTAAATAAAAATGCAGTTAATGATCATATATATATATATATATATATATATATATATATATATATATATATATATATATATATATATATATTTGTGTGTGTGTGTGTGTGTGTGTTGTGTGTTGTGTCTGTGTGTGTGTGTGTCTGTGTGTGTGTCTGTGTGTGTGTGTGTGTGTGTGTGCGTGCGTGCGTGCGTGCGTGCGTACGTGCGTGCGTGCGTGCGCGCGTGCGCGTGCGCGTGCGTGTGTGTGTGTGTAAATACAATAGATTTTTACTGTCTTCGACGAAACCTAAAAGAACACAATTAAAGTGATAAAAATAAAAAAACTAATAATTGAGCAAACGAAACTTAAAATTCCACAATTCACAAATAACAAAACCACAGGCTTTATAAAGTGCATTTCTTTTACAGACTTCCCCACTGACATTCCGTATTGTGAAAATTATTTAAATACTTTTAATTAATGACTTGGAAACCCTATTTTCTAGGCCAAGCAGGAAGCTGTACACTTCAATAAGTGCGTTGCGCATAATTTGGCGCAGATATCGTATTAAGAGCGAGAAGCATGGAGAACTAGAAATGTGGTATGTAAGTTTTAGTTTTTAGTTTATTTTTATTTACTTATTGATTTGATATTTCTTACCCATGATTGCAGTAACATAACAAAAGAGCAGAAAGAGGAAGAAAATAATCCGACCAACAAAGTGTTACTGCCATATATAAAAGGGGCAACGGATAAAATAAGCAATATATTAAAAAAAAAAACAAAAAATAAAAATGATATTCGGTACCAACCAAAAAATGATTCCGCGGAACCCGAAAATCAAGATAACCTTAGAAGACTAAGGAGTTTACGAGATTCTGTATGAAGGTTATGACAAAACATACATAGGTCAAATAAATAAATGCATCAGGGGAACATAGATAAGCGGTTATGAAAAACACAACTACTTCATCTCAACACGTATAAGGTACATCGCATGGGATCAAGTTCGAGGACACCAAAAGAAGAGACTGTGATAATTACCTGTCTAAGAGAATAACAGATGAAATAGAGATAGAAAAACGATCTAATAACGTGAATACACGCCAAGATTGGTGTGGAAACTGGTGCTAAAGGAAAGCAAGCTTCTATAGCCAACACGCGAACAAACAGGAATAGCAGTCAAATCAACGAAGCAGAAAGAAGGCAGGAAAGAGAAATAAAGTGAAAATCAGCAATGGTATTAATACCCATGATAACACAGTAGTGGTCAGTTTTGTTCGAATAACGAGAAGTAGAACAAGACAATTAGTAACCAAACAATGCCAAAAATGATTTTCCTATAACGTCGTCAATTCAACGAAGGGTCTTATAGGAACCACATTATCAACACCACACAGACTGGACCAAGGACCCGGAAATAATGAAAATTCATACAACACTCGTAAAACTTAATTTAAAGAGCAGTTAATATGTCAACATTATTATTGTGAAGCAAAATAATTCTTATTTTGTGCTTTCTGTTTTGTTGGTTTTTCTGTGAATGCTGTGTTGTTGGTTGACAGTTTTTGTTTAATTCCTAGTATGACGCCAAACAGGTGCAACCTAACGTTGAAAAGTCAGAATCATTCGTAAAAAAATTCGAGTTACTTCGTAGGCCTAATTAGAAAGGAAACACTTAACCAAGGCGACCCATTAGATAGTTTCGGTGTCATATCGCTACTCACCAAAGTACCGGTCAAGGAGCAATGTGCGTAATTAAAAAAATGTACCATCTGCAAGTAAGCATCATCACTCTAACGAAACTCTGATAAAGCAAGAAGAAAAGACGACGGAATAGACAAAGTACCCTTAAACATCAATACGGTATTTAAGACGCATGTAAAGATCGAAACAATATTGCCTAATACAAAAACCAAAATCAACCTAGAAGACCAAGGAATATACGAGATTTCATATGGAGACTATGGCCGAAAGTACAAATAGACGGCTGAACAAACATCGATTAGAAGTAAGGAATAATACCATAACTTTAGCAAAATATACTCCATCGATATCACACAATATCAACTTCGATAAGACCTGAAGAATAGCACCAGTAGCACATCTAACCAAGCAAATAATAAGAGAAGCTGTAGAAATCGAAAAACGCCCAATCAGCCTTAATACCCAAGACGACGCACAGAGACTGCCTAATAAATACGAGGGATACTATTTATGTATTGAGAATTGGCAAAACTGGTATTTCCAGGTGAAATTTATCACTGTCATCTTAAAGTTTGACATTTTTGAGGTTATACGTACTTAGAACGTTTTGTCGTGCGAGCACTATTTGTGTTGTTTACAGTAAGTTGAAAATTTCATCTCAGCCAAAACAAGGAATTAACTCGTGAAAATTTTCGAGCTATGATTTATTATGACTTTCGACGTGGTCTAACTCAAGAACAATGCATCAATCAACTGAATTCAACTTTTGACGATGAAGTGCCATCCACAGCCACTGTATATCGCTGGTACACTGAATTCAAACGTCTAAAATCAGTCGTTGTGCCGGAAAATATCGATGCTGTGCGAAAACTAATTTAAGAAGATCGTCATGTGACATATCACGAAATCGAGAGATGTTTAAGCATTAGTATGACCAGCATACATAAGATTTTGCACGAACATTTGTGTGTTCGGAAGCTTTGTGCACGTTGCATTCCACATTTGTTGACAGATGCTCAAAAAAATGCTCGTGTCGATTGGTGCCGTAAAATGATTTCAAAATACAACTGTGGTGCATCCAAAGCGGTATACAACATCGTCACTGGGGACGAGTCGTGGATTTATGCGTATGAGCCAGAATGACAAGGCCAGTCCACAGTTTAGGTGTTTCAGTGTGAAGCAAAGCCAACAAAAGTTGTTCATTCTCGAAGCGTTAAGAAGGAAATGGTTGCGTTTTTGTTCACGAAAACCGGTCCTGTGGTAACTGTGGCTCTCGAAAATCAAAAGACCGTTAATTCAGCGTGGTATACGACCATTTGTTTGCCTGAAGTTTTCGGTAAATTGAGAGAAACCAATCCAAAACAACGAATCATTCTGCATCACGACAATTCCAGCTCACACACATCACATGCAACAAACGAGTATTTGGACACACAAAAGATCGAATTGATGGGTCATCCGCCTTACAGCCCCGACTTGGCACCCAATGACTTCTTCTTGTTCCCACTAATTAAAGATAAACTGCGTGGACAACGATTTTCATCGGCCGAAGAAGCAGTTGAGGCCTTCAAAACGCATGTTTTAGAGCTACCATCTTCAGAGTGAACAAAGTGCTTTGAAGGGTGGTTTAATCGCATGCAAAAGTGTATAGATCTTAAAGGCGATTATTTTGAAAAGCAATACAAATATTTTTCATCAAATTCATTTGTTTATACTTTCTATTCTCAATACATAAATAGCAACCCTCGTACACGGCAATTGGTATTAAACAAAAACCGTCAACCAACAATACACACAATAGCCCTCTTATGGAATGGACAGAAAAACCATCAAAACAGAAAAAATAGCAGCGAAAGTAGAGAAAGTGGAAGTAAGCGAAAGTATAATTAACAAGGAACGCACAGCAGACATCAGTTCAATTCGAATAACGCGAAGCACAACAAGATTATTACAAGACGTGAGGATAGCAAATGAGACTTTTTCAAAACACACACACACACACACACACACACAAAACAAACACACTCATACTCACGCTGACACAAACTCAAACGCACGCACGTACCCAAGCACGCACGCACGCACGTACGTCACGCAAGCACATGCACACACACACGCATATATATATATATATATATATATATATATATATATATATATATATATATATACACGTTCGTACAAATAACGAATTGGATTCGGTTAAAAAGAAAAATTTCACGTTTTATAGCAGATTTTTTGATAAATAATGTTGATAACATTATCAAAATACTGATATGTGGAAACAGTTATCCAAATGCGCATTGTTTGTAGGCGTATCCTGTCATAGTGTAGGGTGATTTTCTCAATCGTACTAATCGCCGGTTGGTTTACAAATAACTAAAAATACCGTTGGGGGATGTTCTGATGTGTAACCTTCCAGGAAAGTTAATAGTACTTAATTTATTAAAGATCTAGCTATTTTTTACTAAAATAAAATTAGATTCCTTAGACAGCTTTACGTGTTTATCAAAATGTTCTATTAATAGCAGGCTTAGATTTACATTCATATTTCTTAAATTTATTTCGACTTCTTAATTAACGCTTAAAGCTATTACCACGTACTGAGAACGATAACTGTAATTGTTACCGAAACGTTTAAATCTATAGTAAAATGCACGATTTAATAACCATAAGATAAGCATTTTAACTAAAAATAGCTATTTGGACTATAAACAACGAATTTTAAGATAGCTCAAAGGAGAAAAGTGAGCAAAGCTTTAACGGTAAGTTTTAATAATCTAGTTCGAAGGACTGAATGTTAAGAAAAAGTCCGGAGTTGTTACACTAATACAACACTGTTTAGGTTAAGATAAATCTGAATATTGAAATACCTCAAACACTTCCTTTATTCAGAAAAACGAAACTTGTTCTAAAGGGTTAAAGGGTTTAAATACCAATCATACTGTACTTCTATTACACAAAATATGCAAATTTCCAAAGGGAGCTTTGTGGCACATTTTTGTTTAAATCTTTTTCACAAAATGGATAAGCTTTTAGAAGTTTATATTTTTACAAAATACAATTAAAACCCTTATCATAAACCGGCGAAAATAAGCCCTTTTTAAAACTCATACGTGAATAAATCATGATTACGGGTCTAAATTGTAAGCGAAAACAATAAAAGGATTCAAATTATAACACAAACATTTTAGTCTAACTTTTGTCGTTAAAGTAAAAATAATTTTAAATAATTTTAGATATCCACTGCTAGAAATTCTACTAAATCCTACCATCTCGTTTTATATTCCTAGATTGGTTTTAATATAAATCAAATGTGCCGAGAATTAGTAATCTCTTATAACTACAACTTTTAGGTGCAATTCAGAAAATGTAAATTGTAATTCAGAAAACATTAATTTAAATTCAGTTTCATAAAATTATAATAAATAATAAAACGAAATTGCGCAGAACGTTATTAAATAGGAGTACTTTTTATTCATGTCTATGCCACATACAAAAACACACAACAACGTAAAAACAATAACTAAGACTTATTGATACTATGTATGTATGTACACAACACTATCCAACACACACACGCACGCACACACGGGCACACACACACACGCACGCACGCACACACGAGATGAAGTGAAGTGAACGATCCTCTTCGGCGATCCATCGTAACTACTCCTGCTGCGGATATTCCACTTATGGGATGAACATTAGGGCGTTTTCCTGCTGGACTGCTCTTGTTCCAGCACGGGAACGACCTCTTCTACAACGACAAAATAAGTTAAAATCTGTACGATCCATCCAGAACACTTGTTTACCTTCTTCAATGTAAAGGTTTAGCGTTCTCACGTAATCAACTCTCTTTCTCTTATTCTCATCGTTGTCCATCGTTATTGCTTTATGGTGGACTTGCTTTAAGCTGAAAACTCTACCTTCCAAATAGTAACCTATTGCGGAGCAAGACAGGGAATTGTTGTGTAATCATGTTTTTTAACTATTTCAGCGTGTAAGTAGAATTTTTTTCTAACCATGATGAAATGTTTTTTACTTCTTGATCCGAAAGAATCTTTGGTTTAATAACTCCTTTAGCTAACATGCCTGTGCGGCCAGATTGTATCCAGTGATAAGCTGTTTTATATTTAACACCCAATATTTCGGCCAATGTTGCCCAATCGGCTCCTTTGTTAGCGCACATTACTATTCGTTCCCGATCTTGATGAGTGTTTTTAGAATAAATATTTCATTCAATTTGTTCGAATTGTGCTATAGCATCTCTGCAAACTGGACATAGTACTTCGGGTGTATTGTCAACGATACCCAACGGTTGAGCACAGTTGTTATGTAATAAATGCCTACATGGAAATAAACGTATTACACTTTTTCGCGACATCAGTACACGACAAATTGGACACTTCTCTGTTAAATTCATTATCAAGATTTTATAAACTAGGTGAATGCTAATGCATTACAGGACTTTTTGCAAAATACTAAAAAATATTTATTTTGATATCTTTGAAATATTTTAGAAATATTTAATAAAAACCCAAAACTGACCATAATAAACTCCCCCTCTCCGAGAATTCCAGACATCATGGCCGATCTTGACGAAACTAGGCCAAAAGTTGTAAAATGAGCTAATAAGTCGATTTAGCGATAGTGAAAAAAAAGTCGATTGCATAACCTTCTACATCTACATATGTACATGTAGGTTGAAAGTTAAAAATAGAAATCTCGCTTATCTTTCAAGATAACTATGGACTGTTTCATATCATTTTAAAGCAAATTTCTCTGCCTTTCAAATAAAGTAAGAGTATGTGTATGGTATACCAGCAATACGAGGAATGTTTTCAATTTACGGAAAAACCGAAAGTAGTGTTTTCATCAGGATAATAACGGTTCATTAGCACAAATGAACAAAGTTTATTTCCAAAATCCCAATTTTGTAACCGAAATAGTTAGAAAGTTATAACAATATCAATATTAAGTATTTGAAAATTTATATCTCCTATACTAGTAGCTTCAGAAGAAGCAAGTTAGTTGCATTCATAAGAGTGGCTGGTTGTCTAGAAAACAAAAAAAAACAAAAAAAAAATGCTTGGAGAGATTTTTGAATAAATCAATTTCGAATACTTAAGTTTGACCCCTTAGATATAGGCAAATTTATATCATAAATAAAGAAATCTCTTTAAAGAATCTTTATTTAACTACGCAGTACGCATATCTATTTCCAATTTTTTTACATCTTGGACGGTATCGGAAAATATATTTCCACAAAAAAAATGTATATGTGACTGTAACTGCGGCCATGTTCAATTTCGAAAGTTTTATAAAATTGCAAAAAATTGCATTTCATGTGAGTTATTGATGACGTAAATTTCAATCTTATATGTTAAAATTTGAAAATTTGCCTCCAAAACAACACCCTTATTTTCACCCCCTGTATACCTATTGCGTTTAAAAGCTTGTTTTGTCGACATAATTGTCTCGTAGGCCTTCATTTCAAATTGCATCAAAATCGTCCGTATAGTTTTGGCTGACACACAAACACACACACACACACAGACAGATGTTTTGAAAAATTTACTAAAATTTATTTTTTCGGGTTCAGGGAGTCGTAAAACTTCAAAATGACGCAACTTATTTTTTTCGATTTTTTTCGACCGCAATGCTTTCTTGTTTAGCAAGAAAGTAAAAATTACACAGAACGCGCCTTTAATAAATGTTAAAAACGTACCTAACGTGAGTCATCAATTGAAGTTATACATATATACAATAAAATTTTTAACGCAACAAAAACATCGCCACACGTACGTATACGCATATGCATACGCACACGCACACGCACACGCACACGCACACGCACACGCACACGCACACGCATACGCATACGCATACGCATACGCACACGCACACGCACACGCACACGCACACGCACACGCACACGCACACGCACACGCACACTGACACGCACACGCACACGCACACGCACACGCACACGCACACGCACACGCACACGCACACGCACACGCACACGCACACGCACACGCACACGCACACGCACACGCACACGCACACGCACACGCACACGCACACGCACACGCATACGCATACGCATACGCATACGCATACGCATACGCATACGCATACGCATACGAATACGCATACTCATACGCATACGCATACGCATACGCATACGCATACGCATACGCATAGGCATTGGCATACGCATGTGCATACGCACATACATACGCATATGCGTACGCATACGCATACGCATACACATACGCATACGCATACGAATATGCACACGCACACGTACTTGCACACGCCCACGCACACGCATACGTACACGCACATGCACACGCACATTCACAAGTACACGCATACGCATACGCATACGCATACGCATACGCATACGCATACGCATACGCATACGCATACGCATACGCATACGCATACGCATACGCATACGCATGCGCATACGCATACGCATACGCATACGCACATTTTTGTTTCTATCTGAAACACAACTCTCTTCTGAACGCTCCGATTCACCCGACTTGCAATGTCTCCAACATAACCTTCACTTTAACTTTCATTGTAAAGGAGGCGTAAGTGCCTATATTAAGGACACCATTGCTTGCAAGAAGATTTCTGTCTTGGAAAAAAACTTCGATGTGATTGGGTATATACATTCTGTTCTGTTAGCTTGTGAAATTTTACTGTTGTGTTTATAGGTCTCCTAATGACAGTAACTTACAAGACTTCTTCGATTCGTCTTCTGTCTCAATTATTATCTTGCGATATCTCAGTTGTGGAAGATTTCAATGTTCATAACTCAAATTGGCTTTAATTTTTATCTACTACTAATCCAGCTGGTCATATTGTAGAAACATTTGCTATTGCTTGTGATCTCACACAAATAACGATTTCTGAACTCACACGAATTCCTGATAACCGTAGCCATACTCCATTTCTTCTAGATCCCTTTCTTACATCAAACCCACTTGTTTATAAAACGTCTGTTCTTTCCCCTCTAGGTCTATCTGACTATTGTCTAATAGAAGTAATTTTTACTGTTCTTAATTCAATGGGATGAATATTGTTTTAAGTCGTCCTCTTCTTCGGGCATTGCTCTTCCAGTATCTGAAGTCATCCTCATGGGCATGGAGTTACGCACTCCCAAAGAATAGAACCGTATAGGTCATTCACATTCCCAACCCTGGTTCAACGAGGCTGGTGCTGATGTAATATCTTTGAAAAATAAATCTTATATTAAATAGAAATTTAATAAAACGGTCGAGAGTCATTCAGAACACGTTGGTGCTAGAAATATCTGCAAAAGTGTGATCACTGGAGCAAAAAACACTGTTTTAACAACGAAAATGGAATGAACTAGCCACATCTCCTTTGGGCAGTCGTAAATTTTGGTTTTTAGCTAAAGCCATTAGTAGAAACTTTCTCACCTGACATCTTTTGACATATCTGTAATTGTTGATATTGTAGACAAGGCCAATGTTTTTGTGGATTTATTTTCATCAAACTCGTGTCTGAATTATTCTGGCAAAAATGTGCTCCTAGTCAACTCCTCTTAATACTCTATAAAACCGATTCATTCTCGGTACAAGCTCCTAGAATCGATTATCAGTGGGCTTGATCTCAATAAGGCGACTGGGCCAGACGGTATCCCAGATATTGTCCTAAAGAAATATTGCCCCGAACAAGTACCAGTCCTATCTAAGCTCTATTCGATCTCTGTCTCTGCCTTCACCATGGAAGTTAGTAAATGTTCAACCTATTCCCAAAAAAGGCATAGGACCGATCCCCCGAACTACCGACCAATTGCCATCTCTTCCATTTTATTTAAAATCAAAGAAATGGACATCAATCAGTAACTGCTCTCGTTCCTTGAAACGAAGAATCTCCTTAGTGATCACCAATATGGGTTTAGGCACAGTGATCTTTCATATGTGCCCATGTATGGAATAAAACATTAGAACAGTCCGGTGCAACTGTTGTAGTCGCTTTAGATATCTTAAAAGCATTTGACCAAGTTTGGCATAAGTGTTTTCTTGCCAAACTCACCTCGTGTTGGTTAAATGATACGCTCATCAACTGGGTTTCTAGTTTTCGTGATAGAAGACGAATACGTGTCGTAGTTGATGGCTGTTTTTTAAAAGAAATTTGCATTAATGCGGGCGTGCCACAGAAATCAGTTATAGCGCCTACACTTTTCCTGCTATACATAAATAATCTTATTTCTTAAACAATTAATCCGATCCATTGCTTTGCTGACGACAGTACTATTCATTGTAGTTCATCACAGTCTACTTGTAATGGTAATCGACCTTCCATGTCTCAAGTCATTAAATCTGAAATGGCCAATTCAATCAACAAAGACATTCAATGTATACTCGAATGGGGGAGTAGTAATACAGTTAAATTTCATGCTAACAAAACAGTGTTCCCTTGTGTCCGCTAAGAAAGGTCGATCATTTCCTGTTGTAAGTATGAATGGCTCAGATTTTAAGTTTTCAGACCTTATTAGTCTGCTGGGAATAACTGCATCTTCAAATCTATCATGGGTTGACCATTTTTTGTCATATACTGCTCGTAAAATAGGCTTCAGTACTTTACTTCCCGGCAACTCTTTCTGCTGCATAAGGCCCAAATTTGACCTCATCTAGAATATAATCCTCACCTCTGGATTGGTGCTCCCCAATACGCTCCCGATATCGTTAATCGTATTCAAAAGAAAGCGAATAGGCTTACAAATGACCCGTCCTTAACTCCCTTGAGCCTAGAAGAATCGTTTCAGTTCTTTTTTTTGTATTATCGGTATCACGATGGCTATGGCGCCGCTGAACTACATTCTTTGGTACCATCTCGGGCTACCTTTGCCAGGAATACCCGGTTTGTCCACTCACACCATGAGTATACAGTACAAATCTCCACTTGTACCAAAAGGGCGCAATCCACATTTTCTACACGGTTTCTAAACTCTGGAACGATATACCAAGTTTCTGTTTTCCTCTCAGTTATGATATGAAAAAATTTAATGTAGCTGTTCATAGGCATCTCTTGGCAATTCAATGTCCTCCTATCCATCCTCCTAAGTGTTCCTGAGTGCTCTAGCACGATAGGCCAAACTTAGCCTGTTCAGGTCCACACTTATTAAAAAACATGAGCGTGCATACGCGCACACACACACCCTTTCACAGACACACACACACACACACATACACACACACACACACACACCACACACCCAACACACACACACACACACACACCCACACACACCACACACACCACACACCACTACACACCACACACTACACCACACACACACACACCCACACCACAACCACACACACCACACACTCCATCACACACACTCACACACACCCATCACCACACACACACACCACACACCACACCCACACACTCACACACCACTCACACACACACACTCACACACTCACACACTCACACACTCACACACTCACACACTCACACACCACACACTCACACACTCACACTCACACCCACACTCACACACTCACACACCACACACCACACACTCACACACTCACACACTCACACTCACACACTCACACACCTCACACACTCACACACTCACCACACTCACACACTCACACCACTCACACTCACACCTCACACTCACACACTCACACACTCACACACTCACACACTCCACACCTCACACACTCCACACACCTCACACACTCACACTCACACACACACTCACACTCCACACTCACACACTCACACACTCACACACTCACACACTCACACCCCACACACACACACTCACACACTCACACTCACACACTCCACACACTCACACACTCACACTCCACACACTCACACACTCACACACCACACACTCCCCACACACCACACTACACCCACACACTCACACTCCACCTCACACACTCACACACTCACACACTCACACACTCACACACTCCACCACACTCACCACACTCCACACTACACACACCTCACACACTCCACTCCACACCACACACTCCACACTCACACCCACTCCACCCACACTCACACACTCACACACTCACACACTCCACCACACTCACACACTCACACACTCCACACTCACCTCACACACTCACACACTCACACACTCACACTCACACACTCACACCTCACACCCACACACCCACTCACACTCACACACTCACACCCACACACTCACACCTCACACACTCACACACTCACACTCACCCACACCTCACACCACTCCACACACTCACACACCTCACACTCACACACTCACACACTCACACACTCACACACTCACACACTCACACACTCACACACTCACACACTCACTCACACCACACACTCACACACTCCACACCCACTCACACACTCACCACACTCACACACTCACACACTCACCTCACACTCACACACACTCACACCCACACACTCACACACTCACCACACTCACACTCACACACTCCACACACTCACACCCACACACTCACACACTCACACACTCCACACTCCACACTCACACACTCACACACTCACACCACCTCACACACTCCACACACTCCCACCACTCACCCACACTCACACCCACACCACATCACACCACTCACCACACTCACACACACACCTCACACACTCACACACTCACACACTCACACACTCACACACTCACCCACACACCACACTCCACCTCACACACTCACACACTACACCACACACTACCACACACTCACACACCTCACCTCACACCTCACACACCTCACACACTCCACACCCACTCACACACTCACACACTCACACACTCACACACTCACACACTCACACACTCACACACTCACACTCACACACTCCACACACTCACACACTCACACACTCACACACTCCACACTCACACACTCCACACCCACCACACTCACACACTCACACACCACACACCCACACACTCACACCACATCACACACTCACACTCACACACTCCACACTCACACACTCACACACTCACACACCTCCACACCTCACACTCACACACTCCACACTCCACACTCACACTCACACACTCACACACTCACACACTCCACACTCACACTCACACACTCCACACCACCTCCACACCACACTCACACACTCACACACTCACACACTCCACACTCACACTCCCACACACCTCACACACTCACACCCACACTCACACACTCACACACACATCACACACCACCACCACACACTCCACACACTCACACACTCACACACACTCACACCACACTCACTCACACCTCACACACTCACACACTCCACACCACACACTCACACTCACACACCCACCACACTCACACTCACACACTCACACACTCACACCACCTCCACACACACACACTCACACTCACACACCTCACACTCACACCACACTCACACACTCACCACTCCACCTCACACACTCACACACTCCACCACACCTCACACACTCACACACCCACACTCACACACCACACTCACACACCACACTCACACTCACACACTCACACACCACACTCCCACACACTCACACACCCACACTCCAACCCACACCCCACCTCACACCTCCACCACACACTCACACCACACCCACACCACACTCACACACTCACACACCACACTCCACCACACTCCACACCACACCCACACACCACACACTCCACCACCCCACACTCACACCACACACTCCACACTCCACCCCACACACCACACACTCACACTCACACCACCACTCCACCCACCTCCACCACACACCACCTCACACCACTCACACACCCCCACACCACACACCCACCTCACACCACACACTCACACCTCACACACTCCACACCCACACTCCACCTCACCACTCACACCTCACCCACACACACACACACACCACACCCACCACAACATCACACACACCACACTCAACCCCCCCCCCCCCCCCCCCCCCCCCCCCCCCCCCCCCCCCCCCCCCCCCCCCCCCCCCCCCACCCCCCCCCCCCCCCCCCCCCCCCCCCCCCCCCCCCCACACACCCCACACACACCACACTCACACACCACACCCACACCCACCACACCCACACCACACCACACACCACAACCCACACCACACCCACACACTCACACCCACACCCACCCTCACACCACACCACACTCACACCCACACACTCACACCTCACTCACACTCACACACCACACACTCACACACTCACACACTCACACACCCCCCCACACACTCACACACTCACACACTCACACACCACACTCACACACTCCCACACCACACACTCCACACCACACTCACACACTCACACACTCCACACTCACACTCACACACTCACACACTCACACCTCACACACTCACACTCCACACACTCACACCACACCTCACACACTCACACCCACACCACACCTCACACACTCACACACCCACACCACCACACCCACCCACACCTCACACACCCACACACTCACACACCCTCCACTCACCTCACACCCCACACACTCACACACTCACACACCACACACACACCCACACACTCACACACTCACACACTCCACACTCACACACACCACACACTCCACACCACACCCACACTCACACCCTCCACCCACACACTCACACCTCCACCCCATCACACTCCACACCACACACTCCACACTCCCCCACTCACACTCACACACTAACACTCCTCACACCACAATCACACCACACACACACTCACACACTACAACCACTCAACCACACACTCAATAACAACACAAATCATAATACAGCTTAATCACACACCTACTCAGACACATATATACACTAACACATACATCAATTCACAATAACACAAATTTAAAAATCTTCCCTATACAATAAAGTCATTTCACAAATCCATTAATTACTTTCAATCAAACAATCTCAACCTAAATTCTTAATTAACTTTTACATATTTCTTACACACATCATCCATACAAACAATTTAAATTCTTAATTCCATTCCACTCAACAAACTTCCACACTTAAAAACCATATATAACGTAATAACTTCACACTAATAAATCAAATAATTTTCACCCAATCTTCCACAACAAAATCATTTCTAATTCGTACACTCATTTAAATACACTTTCAACAGTAAACTGACCTAACACTCAAACTATCAATTATTTAATTCCACATCAAACACTTAACAATCACATCCACAAATCAATAACTCACAATCAAATTTTAAACCACTTAATACACATACACTCAAACACTTTCCACACTTAAACACACCACTACACAATCAAATACAAATTCCTAACATCAAATTTCAATCACATCCTATCACAATACTACCAACTCTATACAACACTCCATTCTCACAATCATCCATCACACATCACACATTCTACACACTCACACTACATTCAACTCGACTTACTCACACACTACACACCACACAACTAACACAACAACTTTCAAACTCCAATGCATTCATCACACTCCACATTTCAAAACCACTTCCACCTACACTATTCGAACTCAAACTACGACATTTTTAACTCACTAACACACTATAATTTTATTTCAAAATTTTACACTCAATTTCCTACAACTACCTCAACATCAACACAACACTCATCTACACTACAATACACACTCAACTAACACTTATCCACATCACATCAACTCACACATCACATCTACTACATAACTTTAATCTACACGATCCTAACATCATCACATCAACCACTCACACACTCACATACACTATTCACTTCAACACAACATTTCACACTATCAATCACACACTCATTCACATCCACACATCACACATACACTACTCACACTCCACACACTCACATACCACACACTCTACACTCACACATCAACACACTCATCACACTCACACACTACAACACACTACTCACACACTCACACACTCATCAATACACACCACACACTCACATCACACACTCACATCACACACCACACACTCACACTACACTCACACACCACACATCATCACACTACACACCTCACATATCTCACACACCCACACCACACACTCATCACACTCACAACACACACACCACACACTCACACACTCACATCACACATCACCCACATACACTCAACACCACACATCTCACACCACTCACACACCACACTCACACTCAACACTCACACATCCTATTTAACACACTCACATCTAAAACTCATTTCACACTCACAACACTCACACTCTTTTCAACAACACTAACATCACACATCACACAACACACACATCACACACACCACTCACAACACGTCACCATGCACACATCACACACAATACACTACACTACTACACCATCACACACACACACCTTTAACTACACATCCCATCACACACACACACAACTCACTACAACCACACTCACACACTCATTTCATTCACTCAACTATCACACTACACACTCAATCACTACACATCACAATTCATCATACACATCTGAACACATCTTCACACTCTATCACAACTAACTCAGCACACTTACACTACATATCACTTCACACACTACATCACTCACACTACTTAATCTCACACACTCACAACTCAATCAAATAACTATCCATCACCCCACAAACACACACTCAATCAACTCCATCACCACACAATAATCACAATCACAACTCGAACATTCACATCAACAAACACTCAAACTCACACACTACACATTCAACACACACACCTCCAAACTACACACCTACACACTACCCCAACTCACACACTACATCACACTACACTACCATACACATCTCATCCACCTACAACTCACACAACTAACATAAACAAATTTCAATAATACCCACATCAACTTGATCAAACAAATCCACACAAACTCAATCACTCGACCACACACATACTACACTCTAACATACACAATCACAACACACTATCAACTAACTGTCATAATCACACATTACTCAACATAACTAACACAACACTACATTTCATCACAACTACACTCAACACTGCACTACACACACCACACACACACTCTCACACAGATCCGCATCCACACACACCACGCACACATACACATACACATACACACACACACACACACACACAGACACACATACACACACATACACACACACACACACCCACACGCACACGCACACGCACATACACACACGCATTAGTATTAGTATTCCTTGCCTTGCCTCCGTTTTGTTTATAGATATACGTATATTTTCTTTACAGTAAACGATAATTTTTTTTCAAAGAATTTAATATATTTGGTATACTGTAAAATATCAAAAAGTATACTAAATAAGTAACAAATAAATTATTATATTACAGGTCTTAGATTCAAATCCTACTCGAGGTGAACTTTTTAGTTATGTATTTAATAAAATTAATAATAATTTTTAAATAACAAATAAGTTTGTTGAAAGAATATTTCTTGTGCTCTTATACAATAAATGTCATTTTCTAACAAGATTCGCGATTTAAAATTTAACGTTTCATATTCGAAACGGAAATTGCTTTTTCATACCGTATAATTTCGTTTTTAATTGAACTTTTTACATTAATTTTACTTTATCGTATACAGTTGCGATTCCAGTAAAAGCAATTTTATAATTTCTTGTTATATTGCTCAGTTCCACATGTTCTTAAAAGAGACTTTCCTGACATCTTAGAAAAAAGCCATATTGATTGATACTGGATATATGTAGACTTTTATATTTATAATAAATGTCGAGATAATTTATATTTTCAGAATTTTTCCCCGAAACAGAAAATGTCTTTTTTTTTAATTTCGGTTTAGCAAGACTCGTATATTAAAAATATCAGCGTTTTCAACAGGTAATACGCTGACCTATACAGACATCAAAAACTATTACAAAATGTTAATGTATTTAGATTGCCACTGATTCAAACACTTATTAAAAAGTTTTGTTCATACAAACTTCTACGGATACCAACGAACAAAATGGCAATAAATGCTGCACTAATCAAATTTTAAAACCACTTAATATACAATAACCCTTGAAAAGTACATACAGGGTGTTTCAGCGAGACCTAGTCATTAGAAGTATCTGGACAACCATGGACTATACAAATCTGAAAAAAATTACATAAATTGTTACCGACTAGATCTACATTCGGAAAATATTTTCAACTTTCGGGCATTTCTCGTTATACCGGAAGTAGCTACCAACTTCGTTATTTAAAATAAAACCCCCATTTGTTTTGCCATTTTCGGATTCCTCGTTTAATTTTAAGGCCACTGTATGTAAAGCGTCTTGTATCTTCGCCGCTACAAATTTCGGAATCGGACTTTTAGTGTTCCAAGAAGCACTAATAAGCTACGATATTATTTATTTGAATTCTTAAAAAATCTTTCAGAACTCTCAAAATGTGTCTCTGAAGTTGCATGATTTCAAACGTCCATAGCTTCATTATTTCAAATGGAATGCACCAATTTTCTCACCGGCATCGTATTCAGAATTAGAAAATATGCAAGTTTTGTTAACTTGCCCTAATCCCTAAACGCAGCAACTAAGAATAAATTTTATTTTGTTGTTTTGATTCATTGTTCCTAAACTACTGATACATCAAGCGACGAAAACGTTTGCATCGGTCAGTGTGAAAACAAACGTTACGGCAAACTTAGAAACGGCAGTGATAAGGGATAGAGTCATCTTAACTAAAGTTGTAAATTTTTTAATTCTGAACACGATGCCGTTGAGAAAATTGGGGCATTGGTTTTGAAATAAGCAAGATATGGACGTTTGAAGTCATGCAACTTCAAAGGCATATTTTGAGGGTTGTCAAAGAATTTTTAGAATTCCACTAATTCACAAAGTAGCTTATTAGGGTCTCTAAGAATCCCAAAAGTTCGATTCCGAATTACGGATTTCCGTAAGAGTCTGCAGATATCAAAATTTTCTAATTTTTCGAAATAACTCGGAAAAAGTAAATCTTTGATATAAGACACTTTACAGAAAGTGGCATTAAAATTAAACGAGGAATCCGAAAATGGCAAAAAAAATGGAGAGTTCTGTTCAAAATAACAGAAGTCGGTAGCTACATCCGATATAACAAGAAGTGCCACAAAGTTGAAAGTATTTTCCAAACGTAAATCAGGTCTGTAATCTTTATGTAGTTTTTTTCAGATTTATAGTCTATGGTTCTCCAAATGCTTCCGATGATTAAGCCTTGCTGAAACACTCTGTATAATTTTCGATCGAACATTATATGAATATTGTCTCTACGTAAATGTCTTAAAAATTTTTGTTATTTTAAAAACAAATCAGGTTATACAAGAAGCCTTTAAAAAACTTTTAACACAAAAGCCACTATGTGAGGTGGGCGGTAATCGCTCGGTTTTAATGTGAAAAAATGCACGTTATTATATAGGGTGCCCAGAACATTCGTGTATAACGCTTGATGAAAGATCTCAGACGTCAAGATACGTCTATTTAGATCAACTTGGTTATATCCAAAAATTGTTCGCTTTAATTAGTACACGTCGTCTGAAAAACCAATCAGGACATCTTAATTTTTTGAAATGGACCAATGAGGTCTCGCTTAAACAATTTGATAAAGCAATAAAAAGGTTATCTGCACTGCGGTTATAATGACAGTGTTCCAATTCTAAACACTCTGAAATAACCAAAGTAAAAATAAGAGTTTAGTGACAAGTCGGTTAAAAAAAGATATAGCGCAGAGAATTTTATTTAATGCTGCGAGCAGCTGAACGTAGGTATATCTCTTTTATACAGAAACCCTTTCTAATAAATGCCAAATATACTGATTATTAGATCATAGCAATGTAATATTGAAGTTAGACGATTATCATTGCAATCGTGTAATGTAATTACGCGTTAATACATAACGTTTAAAAGGATTCGGTTTGGTGCCGATTCTCTTGATGAAATCAAGAATATTGATTTTGAGTTGGATGTTTTTTTTTATGTCACTTTGTGACCTAAAATAGACAATGACGCGAAACGAAAAAAATGTACTCAGGATACATTTATCCGAAACTCAAAGTACAGAAACAGTGCGTTTATACATTCTCGCCAATTTTGCCATTATCATTTTGCGTAAATTATACATTTTTGATAGTGACTTTCTAGAACACCCATTTTCACCCCTTTCACTAGTAGGATTATTGTAAGGATTTGTTGGAAATTTAGATATAAATGTAGAGTTTGGGAAGCAATGGATTTTAGTCTCGAAAAAAGGGTTAAGATGACATAGCTAGATCTATTGGAAGTTGTAGTAAAGTATCAGTTATGCAGTTTAGTGATTTTTTTATATAGAATAAATCTTAAATTTCTGGTGTGGAACACCATGCTGCCTTCCAACCTACAAAATGGAAATTAAAAGGAATTAAATAACTTTAATAACAATTTTTTTAGGATAATTATGCTGCCCCTTTGTAATAAGTTCATTACAAAAATAGGCAGCATTTTAAAAACAAAAACAATAACCTATGTCAAACAGACGTTTAAAACTTCATGTCAGATAGAGGTTAATAGACATCTAGATGGTAACTCAAAGAAAATTCCAAAGCCGCTCGCCACTATAAAAAAATATTTCTTTAATTTCGCTTTACATTAAAATACTGTCAAAGAAAAGTTGGGTAAAATTAAATTTTCTTTAAAAAATATGCCTACACATTTTCTTATAAAATTAATCGCTATTAAAAACACTTAAATTCTACATTAGTAATTTTTTGCCGCTAAATTACGGGTCGTATCAAAAAATTGCATAGAACATAACTATTCTACACTGTGTCTCTTGAATTTTTGGACATAGGGAATTCCCATGTTAAAATAAACTATTGTTAATATTGGCTCCCCTAATTATTTTACAGTAAAATGTCAAATGTAAAACTTCTTAAGGAAAAAAGGCTGCTTCTTATGTTACAATTGCATTTACATTTGGTTCATCCGTTTTCGAGAAAATTAGGAAAAACTTAAGGGCTTTTTCTTAACCGGTAACGTTAATAAGCCATGTAAGTGCCAGGATAAATACAATAAGGAGTACAAATAAAATAAGTCTGTTATAAACAAGATGAGGATATTCTAAATAAACAAATTAATTATGAAAATTGGAAAATAAATAACAAAAAATCATCATTTCTACTATTTGATCAAGTTTTCAAATAAATCTCCGTTTGCAGCTAAACAATATCCAAGTCGATCATAAAACTCTCGCCGAACGTTTGCGAGCATGTAGTGGGAGACTTCGTGGCTGTTTGCTAAGATTGCTTCTTTTAAGTCGATCAGACTGTTAAACGAGTTTTCACTGTTGTATAATTTGTTTTTTAAATAACCCCAGAGGAAAAGTCACAGGGAGCCAAATCAGGGGAGCGTGCTGGCCAGTTTATTGTACCACCTCGACCTATCCAACAGCCGGGAAACGTGAAGTCTAGAAACTCACGTACGATTACACTATTGTGTGCTGGACACCCATCGTGCTGGTACCAAATGTCTTCCTCCAGGTTCAAGTCTAACAGCGCTGGGCCAATTTCTTCTTAAAGCAGCTGAAGATAACGCTCTCCAGTCAACGTACCATCAATAAAGAAAGGACCTATTAATCTATGGCCCAGTATGCCAATCCATACATTAATTGTGTTGCGATATTGACTTCTACTCTTTATCGATAAATGCAAATTTTCAGTATTCTAGTAACGAAAATTTTGGCGGTTATGAATACCATGAGTTGAAAAATAACATTCGTCGGTGAATAAAATACGACTTAGAAAGTTTCTATCCATGTTTGATAACTCTACTAATCTTTCGCAGAACTCCATTCTCATGAGTTTATCTTCATCAAAAATTTCCTGCTGCAAGCTATACTTGAAAGACTTGAACACTGAAGTTTGTCGCTTCAAAATTCGATGGACGGTACTGTGAGATATTCCTAAACTGCACCCAATTTGTCTCACACTGTTATTCTTATCTTCAGCAACATTAAGTAACACATCCAAATCTCTGTCATTTTGCCCCAGAGGCTTAATATCTTGACAATTACATGGCTTATTAACGTTACCGGCAGATTTGAATAAGTTGATAATTTTTGAAATTGTTTCTGCACTTGGAATTTGCCGGTTTTGATAACTAGCCGAGTACAAATCTCTGATATTTCTAAGTGAATTGCCAGAGTAATGACATTCAATAAATTTTACTTTTTCTTCAATGGTGTAATAATTCATTTTTATAAACAAATTTTTCCTTAAAAAGTAATAATCTGTCCCAAATAAAGTTTTAATGATGAATGAATTGTTTTTGAACAATGAATGATTTACAATGACAATTAATAATAATTATTGTTAGCATTGTCTGTCTAAAGCAGTGGTTCTTAACTGGTGGTCCGCGGACCACTGGTGGTCCCTGGAAGCATTCCAAATGGTCCGCGGAGCCAATAAGGCCGGTCACTCATTGTAAATGTATTTCTAAAAAAATCTTTTTTTAAGTGAACTTTCAGAACGGTAGAATTCTATTAGTCGGGAAAGTCATTGTATGGATTCCATACAAAAAAAAATTCTTTCAGAAAAAATCTTATAATGCACGTTATTTCTAATAAATAAGTGACACAACGCGAGACGCGCGCGGCCCGAGTCCGAAGACGGGTGAGGTGCACGAGTGCGGGGGAAGGGGTCTGCGTGTCAAGCGCGTATTTGATTCGATCACTCAGTTCTCGTCCAACCTACCTACGAGTTGTTCGATGTTTTGTTCCGAGTGCTTGTTTATTTTCAGCCTTAAAGTTCGACAGCAAAGGACAAATATAATAATTGGTCTACGAAAGTTTTTTTTTATAACAGTAAGTAACTGCTGCAGATTTGAATACGTAAGTAAAATTTCATTAATAATTTTCATTAGTAAAAGCTGTTTGGCTTAAGTGTGATTGAGTTTTGCCCCTTTTGTATTTGTATTAAAGCTGTTTGTTTTTCATAAGGTAAAAATAAATAAACAAAGTAAACCTTGTTTGTGTCACACAAGTAGTAAGTATTGTGAATACGTGTGATACGTTCATTTGATACGTCTTGATGAGTACTTAAGCCTCCAAGCCCACTGCTTACTTACTGCTAAGCATATTAGAAATATAATACAAGGTTTATTTTATGACAACACACAATCGATTTATCATAATGATGGATTTGGGATCTAACGTTACGCCGACTGACGACTGACGGTACGGAACACTCGTTCGGTGTCGCCGGCGCGGCTCGGTACTACCACGATAAAGATATCTTTACCGTGGTACTGCCGTCCTTGATTCCCCTCACAACGCACCGCAATCGCTTGTGTGCGTGGGTACTTTCTTAGAATAATCCATATTATTATAACTATCTTTTTTTTCAGAAAAATGCCACCAAAAAGAAAATATGACGACGATTACATTAAACTGGGCTTTACTTCAATAGAAATAAATGGTGTAACTAGGCCTCAATGCGTATTATTCACAACTGTTCTTGCTAATGACGCTTTAAAACCGGCAAAGTTGGAACGTCATTTGAAGACCGTACATCCGAATTATTCTAAACGTTCGCGAGAATTCTTCGAAAGCAAACTAGCAAACCTTAAAAAAATGAAACTTGGACCCAGTAGAACAAGTTATGCAACATCTGAAACAACATTATCTGCATCATTTGAAGTTTCAAAATTGATTGCTAAATCGAAAAAACCACTTGAATTGACGTCGCAAGGTACAGATGTTGTGGATGTAGTACGTCAATACATGGAGAAACATAGACTTATGTGGGAAAGGCTTGCGGGGATTTGTACGGATCGTGCCCCTGCTATGCTTGGTTCCCGCTCTGGTCTTGAAGCGTTGATAAAAACCAAAAATCCATCTGCAATTATGACGCACTGCTTTATTCGTCGTCAAGCATTGGCTTCTAAAACGCTACCGGAAAGCTTTGCTTTGAGGATGAAAACAGCTGTAAAAGTAGTTAACTTCATTAAAAAGAGTGCACTCAATACTTGTCTCTTCAAGCAATTGTGTTCTGATATGAACTCTGAACACGAAACTCTGCTTTTCCACACGGAAGTGCGTTGGTTTTGCAAAGGAAACATGCTATCGAGGTTGTACGAACTAAGAGAGGAAGTACAAATATTCTTAACTAACAAAGAAAACAAAGAATTGCTTGATCAGTTCTGTGAGTCCGCATTTCAAATACTCATTTGGTCGACTTTTTAGCGCAACTAAATAAATTGAACCTTCAACTGCAAGGGTCAGGAAATTTGAGGTTGCTGAGATTAAAGCAGAAATACAGAAGCACATTATACTCCATTTGAAAAACTTAAAAAGTGAATTCAATCGCCATTTTCCTGAATGCGAGGACAAAAGTATTCAGAAACTGATCCGCAATCCTTTCATTGTCAACGTTACTGAGGTGCCTGATGAAATTCAAGAAGAAGCGATTGAAATGCAACACGACATTAACTTAAAAGATACATTCGAATCAGGAATCAATCTTGAAGATTTTTGGAGCCAAAAAGCAATTTCTTTACCAAAACTACGAGATATTGCTATACGTTACCTAACTTTATTTTCATCAACACATCTCGGCGCTTTTGATTATAAAAAACGAGTACCGAAATCGGTTGGATGTCACTGCTGACATGCGTTTGGCTTTGAGTGGCACTGAACCAAGGATTGAAAAGTTAGTAAAGAGTATGCAATGACAAAAATCTCATTAAAATCTGTAAGCTGCTGTAATGTGATTTATCTTAAAAAAAATAAATATATGTGGGCTTTGAATAAAGTTATGCGTGTTTTATTTATGGCTAGATATAACAACCCTTCCTTTAATTACATTTCGGTGCTATGTAATTACTTCCAACTGGGTGATTCATGGCAAGACAGAAATTTTGTCAAATAGTCCCTCATGACTAAAAGGTTAAGAACCACTGGTCTAAAGCAAAGCAACCTTGACCAGTTACGAAAAAGCCCTTAAGTTTTTCCTAAATTTCTCGAAAACGGATGAACCAAATGTAAATGCAATTGTAACATAAGAAGCAGCCTTTTTTCCTTAAGAAGTTTTACATTTGACATTTTACTGTAAAATAATTAGGGGAGCCAATATTTACAATAGTTTATTTTAACATGGGAATTCCCTATGTCCAGAAATTCAAGAGACACAGTGTATATGATTAAGGTCTATATATTGATATTTTCATATTTTTCAAATATGCAGAAATATTTGATAGAAATTAAAAACAGTACTAACAAACCCCCCACGCCGTCGCTGAACAGACACACAGACACACAGACACACAGACGCACAGACACACAGACACACACGGACACACAGACACACGGACACAGACACACGGATACACGGACACAGACACACACGGACACACAGGCAGACACAGGCACAGACACAGACATAGACACAAACACAGAAACAGACACACACACACACACACACACACACACACACACACACACACACACACACACACACACACACACACACACACACACACACACACACACACACACACACACACACACAGTGAAAAAAAAGTCGGTTGCATAACTTTCTGTATTGTGATTATGAATATCGGGAATTAATTAATATTTAATAAAAAATTATTATTTATTTTATTAAATACATAAATAAAAAGTTTACCTCGAGTAGGATTTGAACCTACAACCTGTACTATGCTAGAGTAACGCGCTAACCAACTGCGCCTCGAGATTCAAGCCCAATCGACGTAAACTTTGTCTTCCTGTATGTAGAACTGATATAAATTCTAAATATAATGTGATTACAATCAAATTACTTATATTAATGGAATGTGAGCCTGCAATATCGCAAGGATTCACGCATTCCATAGCAACTTGACTAATATTATAATTAGAATTCACGTCAACTCTACATACATGACGACAAAATATACTAAATAAATAACAAATAAATTATTATAGTGCAGGTCGTAGGTTCAAATCCTACTCATGGTAAACATTTTAATAAAATTAATAATAATTTTTAATTACCTATTTATCTTTGAAATTGTTCGTTCATAACAAAACTTATAATAAATTGATTAATATTTGTTCACGCTTGTACGTATTAAAACATAAGTGAACGTTATAAGACAATTAGTTAAGAGAAAATTGCGTCATCGAGAATGAATTCTTTGTAGCATTTAATTGTACGAGATTGCATATAGTTTATGTCACGGAAAAATTTAATGCGACGACGCAATACTTAGAATTTTTACAGATAAGGTGTAAAAGTTAAAGAAATATATCGTAACGAGTTATTCAATTTTTAATTTTCTATGTAAGTGGAAACGTACGATAATATTTTGTAACATGTAAATACGTGTTAGCAGGTTGCGAGGGTATAATTTCTTACTAATATTTTTTGTAAAGGGATTGGCTGGAGTTCTTGAAAATAGGTATGGTGAATTTTATACGGATCTCGAAAGGGGATTAAGAAGTTGAGACTTAAGTCAACTCGGACGTATGTAACACATACCCGGTTGAGAGCGTGAGAGGGAGTAATTGGCACCACCCTTGTAATTGTGTGGCGTATAAACCGTGTTGTAATATTGTTGAACAAGGGGTTCGCGTTGTGTATTTTCATGAATGTTTTACAGGCCGCACTTATTAAATTATTGTGTAGTTTCCCGATACACTGGTATCACGGTGTAGGGAAAAAAGCAACTATGAACGGTTTTGTAAAACATTTGGTTTAATAAGAGCTCATATCTGGTGCCAGTTAAGTGAGAAGTTTTGTTATGCTTAAGTGAAGTATTATTTATTGGCGAACGTCAAAAATTACCACGCTGTCAACTTTTGAATTAAAATTCTGAAGTATTTAAGAATATTGAACTTGGTGGTGAGAAGCGAAGGTTCAAACAACGTAGAGTTCCGACAGGAGAAAAAACTTTAGGAAAACAGGGAGGTAGTCTTGAGGTACTGGTTCTAGTCTGATTTTCTGTACTTGTGTTTAATTCTTGAGTACTTTATTGAACATTTTACTTTAACTGGAAATACACTATTTATTTTTTTAATACATTTTCTCCATTGGCTGATGGTGATGACATGTTAAATTAAATATACTATTTTTAGGATTTTTATTAATTGAAAAGGGTGTGTGCCGCCTCTTTATCTCCCGAAAGCACTTTTGTATTGTATGAAAAGGGAAAGTAGGTATTATTTAGGAATTTAAATTTTAAGAGGTGAATTTGACGTGTTTGTTGGTAAGATTTTTTAATGCTTGATTTAAAATTTATTACAGTTTCCATGGACTATTTACTTTGGTTCAATAGACCATTGTTAAAGTTGATTCTGAGTTGCCTTTATGCGTTTGATTATTCTTTGTAAAGGAGCAGTTTACAGATGCTAAAAGGGTGTTAAACCTTGAATGGTAACATCAATTTTCAGCACCTGTTGGCAACATCCGTCTGTCAGACGGATTCTTCCATTTTAAGTGATATTATCCAAATCTGAAGTTTTTTTGCAAGTGTGTGTGTACGTGTGTGTGTGTGTGTCGTTTGTTCAACGTTGAGCTGTTTCTGTGACTAGGGGCTACTGCCGACGCCAAGTTGCAGTTTCACCCAATGAAAGTGAAATTTTAGTTTGTATCTTTGCAGGAAAATAAGAATTAAAAGAAATGTGTAATTGAAAAAATACTTAAATTTATTTCTTTAGCAAAAATAATGATCATTTTGAGAAGTGTATAAGTTCATAATAAAATTAAGCTTGTCCCTCTATTAGTCTGTAATTTTTGACAGCACAATTTACAAACTTTGTAGCTGCATTCAAGACAGTTTGGAGAACTACACGAATAACACTTATATGCTGTCATTCTTTTTTTCTTCGGTGGACAATATTTGCAGGCCTTCCTTTTTCTAGTTTGTCATTGCGGTCCTCATTCTGATCCGATGGTTCATCGTCAATATCCAATAATGTTGAAATAATGTTGTTCAATTCTGTTGGTAAATTACGAATTGATTGTCTTCGGGTAATATGGTTTTTTATGAGGCCCATGCTGAGGTTGTATATGAAGTTGTAACTACTTTCAGATTTTGACGACTCACATGATTCATAGATAATTTTTGAATTGAAACAGCTGACTGCAATAATGTTATAAAATACACCTAGAGGCCATCTCCATGTTCTTCTGTTAGGAGAATAATTAGCAATTTTCTGGTCGAGCATATCAACACCTGATTTTGTCGAATTATAAAAACTTATTATCTCTGGTTTATGATTTGTTACGTCTGTGAAGCGTGAGTGATGCATTGACGAGATCAATAAAACAACTTTCGAGGGTTTTGGAACGTATAACAGCAGCGTACAATTTTTTGTAAAGCCATACATACTTGAGTTACTTACTTACTTACTTAACCTTCACGCCATTCCCTTGCGGGGTAGGCAAAATAATCCCTGCCTCTTATTTATTTTTCATTCACAATCTTTCTCCATGCTTTCCTATCTCCGCATACCTCCCTAGCTTCCGCAAGATTCATACATAGTCTCTGACATGCCCTTTTGTTTTTAAATCTCCTTATCTTTCTTTCCTTTATCATAGATTCTACTACATTCAGTCAAGTTTTACGCGGCCTACCAGGGCCGGCCTTTCCCCTAACCTCACCCACATATATTTGTTTCGTTAATCTTGCGTTGTTTATTTTCTCAATGTGACCAAACCAACGTAATGTACAACTTTTATATCTATCCATCATCGTCTTTTCCTCACCACACTCCGTCATTATGCATTCATTTTTTATCTTGTCCCTTCTCGTTTTACCACATGGGCTTCTCAGGAATGTCATACCCACTGCATTTATTTTTCTTTCGTGCTTTTTTTGAGATACCCATGTCTCACTTCCATACAGTACTGACGGGACGAATACGCCATTATAGATTGCTCGTTTCGCAGCTAGGCTCATGCTTTCATTTCTCGTTATCATCCACATACTTCCAATCACTTTCCTTTCAGCATTGACCCTTCGTCCAATCTCGCTCTCAATTGTACCATCTGCAGTAAACATTCTACCGAGATATACCATTTCGTCCACTTGCTCCACAGTTCCATCTTGCAGAGTAAATACTCTACTCTCCTTTCCACCTTCCCGATTGAACACCACAATCTTAGTTTTGTTCACGTTTACCTTTAGGTTCATGCTCTCACAGACTGTATCAAACTTCCTCAGAGCGGTTTGCAGCTTATCCGCACTGTCATCTGCATACACCAGAAGTCGTACATTTACGTCACCAATCATTACACCATTTGTATCGGTACATGCTTGTCTAAGACATTTATTAATGTATACATTGAACAACCACGGTGACATCACACAGCCTTGTCGCATGCCTTGCTCAATCTTAAAGTATTCGCTCACACCTCCTCTCACCCTAACACATGCCCGACTACCGTTGTATACTGCCCTTATTCCATTTATTAGACCTTTATTTACGCCATATTCATTTAATATTTCCCACAGCTTCTCCCTATTCACTCTGTCATATGCTTTCTCCAGATCTACAAACGCACAGTACAACTTCATTCTTACCTTTAAACACTTTTCGATCACCTGCTGGAGAGCCACTATCTGATCGACACATCCTCTCCCTGGCATGAAGCCAGCTTGCACATCCCAAATCTTAGTTTGTGTAGTTTCTCGTACTCTATCAATCAGTATTCTTCCAAATACTTTACCAGGCACGCTGAGCAAGCTTATTCCTCTGTAGTCCTTACAATCACTCTTGTTCCCCTTACCCTTATACAATGGCACTTTTCCATACGTAATGCATACATTGAATAATTCACACAATCTTCGTATAAGCTTTGCACCACCATACTTGAGCATTTCACCAGTGATTTCATCTACGCCTGCTCCCTTGCCGTTTTTTAACCTTCCTACCGTTTTCTCTACCTCATTTATTCCAATATCCTTCTCAGTTTCATTCATCATTTGTTCTATATTCTGCTTATTTAACCCTTCAGTCTTACTTTCCTCACTACTGTACAGCTTTCCGAAATATCCTTGCCAGCATTTCCTCACTTCACAATTGTCCCATACTATTTCGTTTCTAGTATTCATCACTCCTGCAGCGTTCTGTTTTGGTCCACGTTTTGTATTTTTGACCCATTTCCACTTGACAAAATTCTCAAAAAGTCTGTGTAAATAAAACATATAAGCAAGCAAGACCGCTTATTCAACGCGTGTTTAAATTGAATGTTAGCAAATAACATTCTGATGTACACTAACCAGCTCTTAATTACACATTTATTTTTAAAGTAATGAGTTGAATTATATTTGTTATTGCACTGTATACTGTATATAAGTGGTTGAGCATTTTCAATAACGACTAGGACGTTCGGTCTTGTTTTATAAAAATCTAAGGTTTTTAAAAAGACACAACCTTTTTTTGATAGAAGTCATTTTCAGATACATCTTGAATTTATTTATTTCGCTATTTAAATGGATATGATTAAAACATTCTTATGTATCTGGTTTGATTGAATGATTGTTTTGAAGGTTGTTTCCTCAAAACGAAATTATGTTTTACCAAAATTGAAAATGCAATGGTAAATTTTAGGCACCCCTTTTTATATCAAAATGATCATTAATAGAAATGTGATAATTTTAATAACAATCATGGTAATAAAAATTTTAGAACTCTAATAAAAATAATATGAGTAGTATAGCTATGCCGATCCTGGGCCACTTCGTCTATAGCAAAGCAATTCCTTTTCAGAGGTCAAGGTCATCACATTCGCTACGTCCAAGTATATGGTTTTCAAGGTCATCATACACATTGTAGGCCACATTGTAGGAATGGTTGGTAACCCTACTAAATCTCTTCAAGGTCATCGATTCAAGGCCAAGTGGTAAGAAAGGTTTGTAATCCTGCTAAATCTCTTCAAGGTCATTCTTGCACGAGTCCTTCAAGGCCAGTAACTAGAAAAGTTACTAGATTGTTGATTGTCCACGTCAATTTTAGGTTACCTGAAGGTCATTGCCCTCGGTCTCATGCAAGTCTATGCATGTTTCAAGCAATGCCACGCCCCCCTCAAGACGATTCATTGTTCAAAGTCTATGCTTACAATTTTCAAAGTAAAAGAACAAACGTGATTCATTGTTCTGGTCGAGTTATAAAAATAGTTTGTTATCTCAATTCTATGAAATCAAGAATAAAGGCGATCCATTGTTCAAAGTCTATGCTTACAATTTTCAAGGTAAAAGAACAAAAGCGATTCATTCTTCTGGTCGAGTTATAAAAATGAATTATCTCAATTCTAGGAAATCAAGAATAAAGGCGACCCATTGTCAACGCTTCAAAGTCTATGCTTACAATTTTCAAGGTAAAAGAACAAAAGCGATTCATTCTTCTAGCCGACTTATAAAAATAAATTGTTATCTCAATTCTGAGAAACCATGAACAAAGACGATGTATTGTTCAAAGTCTATGCTTATAATTTTCAAGGTAAATGAACAAAGACGATTCATTGTTCAGTTATAATTTCTAAAAATAGATTGTTATCTAAATACATCTTAATTCTAGGAAATCAAGAACTAAGACGATGCATTGTTCTAATCAACGCTTCAAAGTCTATGCTTATAATTTTCAAGGTCACACCTCTGATAACAAAGCGATTCATTGTTTTGGCTGTCATAGCTTCTAAAATTCCGGGAACAATGATGATGCATTGTTCAGACTGATTAGGTCATCTAACAAGTAAAATATTTTTTATAAGACTTTATTAACCACAATATACAGATAAAAATCGATTTAAGTAAATATACATATTATGGCAAAATTTTGTAATACCTTTGCTGGATCATATCTATTTATTATTTGTTTTTCACATTCAATTTCCTTCAACTGATTCTCGTTTAATGTGGTCTACATGACATCATTATCATTTTTCCTAATAGGTCATCGCTTCATTATATTGTATACTAGTCATACATTCAGCTTATTTAGAGATATTTTTCGCGACTTATTGAATCAATTTTATTTGCACATTACTGCTTAAATACCTTAACCACTTCTACATCTACCCCCCTCCCCTGCTGATGACCTAATTTCTATTTGACTTGAAGAGCATTTAGCTAATATAAGACCAATTTAACCTTGACCTATTTTTTTAGCATAGATACCACTGCAGGAATTGTAATAACTTCTACGGCCTATACAAAAGTCATTGATTAGGAAGACCTTGACTCCATTTAGCCATGAATCTACTTTACAATCTGTTTGAATTGTAATATGATACCCCTGATTTCTAGGAATTGACAGATGGCTCTGACTCGAGTAAATTCTAAGAATTGTTTGGTGACTTTGAAAATCTCTCATCACAACTTCAAAGAACTTTACCCAACTTGGGGATTGATTTCCAAGAATACGCGACCTTGATTAGGAATGTTACTAAATCTAACCTTGAAAATTTCTCTACACATGGTCTCAACCAGTTTGGTGACCCTGAAAAATCCCTCACACCTTGAAAAGTCTATTTGAATATCCCATGTAGATCTGATCCAACCACAATTGGTTGATGCATGGAAAGTGTACGTGACCTAATGCACTTTTTCTTAATAAATTACTAAGTGGATCACTATACGCATGCAATGTGTGTACGCAATGGTCTTGAAAACGAGAAGGTGGATCTTATAGTATACGTGACTTTGATGAGCATACATTACCGGTGATATATCGGGATACCCCTGTAGGTTGATTTATAGGACCTGGAAAATTGGTAGTAACCATTGACAATCTATTTGATAGTCGGGTAAAGTTGGATCACCTTGAAAATAGATTTCTCGGAATTAACTTTGAAATTTACGTAACTGTATAATTAAAAGATTTTAATTTGTGTTTTTGCATATAAGTTTAAGAGATGTAGGTTTGTAATGAGTCACGGACAATGTCTCAAAGTAAAAGGATCACAGATCCTGATATGAAGGCTTTAAGGAAAGCTGAATGTATGGCTAGTAAACATTATAATGAAGCGATGAAAATACCTATTAGGAAAGATGATGATGTCTTGTGGACCACATTAAACGAGAATCAGTTGAAGGAAATTGAATGTGAAAAACAAATAATAAATAAAATAGATATGATCCAGCAAAGGTATTACAAAATGTTAAGTACATCAAATTTACCATAATATGTATATTTACTTAAATCGATCTTTATATATATATATATATATATATATATATATATATAGATGAATATTGTGGTTAATAAATTATAAGTTTTATAAAAAAATATTTTACTTGTTAGATGACCTAATCAGTCTGAACAATGCATCGTCTTTGTTCTCGGAATTTCAGAAGCTGACTCAGCCAAAACAATGAATCGCCTTTGTTATCAGAGGTGTGACCTCGCAAATTATAGACTTTAAAGCGATGACAATGGATTGCCTTTGTTCTTGAAAGTTGATTTCCCAGAATTGAGATGTGGAATCTATTTTTAGAAATTATAATGGAACAATGGATCGTCTTTGTTCTTTTCTCAAAGGTGTGACCTTGAAAATTGTAAGAATAGACTTTGAAGCGTCGGCTTGAACAATGGACCCCCTTTGTTCTTGATTTCCTGGAATTGAGGTGGGGGGTAGCTTAACTCGACCAGAACAAGGAATCGCTTTTGTTCTCTCGTATGGGGGAAACGGTTACCTGTGTTGAGTAACAGCCATCGGTTTGGAAAACGGACCCCCCTGTTTTGGGAAACGTCTACCTGTTTAGACCACTTGAGGGCGCTTGGGGGCATAACATTGCTTACCTTGAAGCATGCATCTTAGGGCTTGCTTAGGTTTGTAATAAGTCGCGAAAAATATCTCTAAATAAGCTGAATGTATGACTAGTATACAATATAATGAAGCGATGACCTATTAGGAAAAATGATAATGATGTCATGTAGACCACATTAAACGAGAATCAGTTGAAGGAAATTGAATGTGAAAAACAAATAATAAATAGATATGATCCAGCAAAGGTATTACAAAATTTTGCCATAATATGTATATTTACTTAAATCGATTTTTTATCTGTATATTGTGGTTAATAAAGTCTTATAAAAAATATTTTACTTGTTAGATGACCTAATCAGTCTGAACAATGCATCATCATTGTTCCCGGAATTTTAGAAGCTATGACTCAGCCAAAACAATGAATCGCTTTGTTATCAGAGGTGTGACCTTGAAAATTATAAGCATAGACTTTGAAGCGTTGATTAGAACAATGCATCGTCTTAGTTCTTGATTTCCTAGAATTAAGATGTATTTAGATAACAATCTATTTTTAGAAATTATAACTGAACAATGGATCGTCTTTGTTCATTCATCACAAAATTGTTAGCATAGACTTTGAACCGTTGGCTAGAACAATGGGCCCTCTTTGTTCTTGATTTCTCAGAATTGAGATGTGGAATCTATTTCAACCTGAACAATGGATCTCTCGTATAACCTTCGAGGGAAATGGTTACCAAACAGCTATCTGTTTTGGGAAACAGACCCCCTGTTTTAGGAAACGGCTACCTGTTTTTAGGAAACGGCTACCTGTTTTTAGGAAACGGCTACCTGTTTTAGGAAACGGCTACCTGTTTAGACCACTTCAGGGCTCTAGGGGGTGTGATATGGCTTGATGACCTTGAAACATGCATAGACAACACCTCAGGGTTTGCTTAGGTTTGTAATAAGTTACGGACAATGTCTCTAAGTAAGCTGAATGTATGGTTAGTATAAAATATAATGAAGCGATGACCTATTAGGAAAGATGATGATATCTTGTGGACCACATTAAACGAAAATCAGTTGATTGAAATTGAATGCGAAAAACAAATAATAAATAGACATGCTCCAGTAAAGGTATTACAAAATGTTGCCATAATATGTGTATTTACTTAAATCAATTTTTATCTGTATATTGTGGTTAATAAAGTCTTATAAAAAACGTTTTACTTGTTAGATGACCTAATCAGTCTGAACAATGCATCGTCTTTGTTCTCAGAGTTTTAGAAGCTACGACTCAGCCGAAACAATGAATCATCCTTGTTCTCTCATGTGGCATTGTAAGCATAGACTTTGAACAATGGGCCCCCCTTTATTCTTGATTTCCTAGAATTGAGATGTGGAATCTATTTTTATAACTCGACCTGAACAATGAATCGTCTTTGTTCTCTCATGTGGCCTTGTAGGCATAGACTTTGAAGCGTTGACAATGCATCGTCTTTGTTCTTGATTTCCTAGAATTGAGATAACAATCTATTTCTAGAATAACTGAACAATGGATCGTCTTTGTTCATTTCTCAGAGGTGTGACCTTATAAGCATAAACTTTAAATCGTTGACAATGATCGCCTTTGTTCTTGAAAGAGATGTATTTAGATAACAATCTACTTTCATAAATCAACCAGAACAATGTATCGTCTTTGTTCATTTCTCAGGACTGTGGCCTTGATAATTGTAAGCATAGACTTTGAATAATGCATCGTCTTTGTTATTGATTTCCTAGAATTTCAGAAGCTATGACTCAGCCAAAACAATGAATCGTCTTTGTTATCAGAGGTGTGACCTTATAAGCATAGACTTTGAAGCATTGACAATGGATCGCCTTTATTCTTGATTTCCTAGAATAGAAGTGTATTTAACAATCTATTTTCGACCTGAACAATGGAATGTCTTTGTTCTCTCATCTGACCTTGAAAATTGTAAGCATAGACTTTGAAGCGTTGACAATGCATCGTCTTTGTTCTTGATTTCCTAGAATTGAGATAACAATCTATTTTTAAAATAACGGAACAATGAATCGTCTTTGTTCATTTCTCAGAGGTGTGACCTTGAAAATTGTAAGCATAGACTTTGAACCGTCGGCTTGAACAATGCATCGTCTTTGTTCTTGATTTCCTAGAATTGAGATGTATTAACTCGACCTGAACAATAGATCGCCTTCTCGTATGGGGGAAACGGTTGCGAAACAGCTATCTGTTTTGGGAAACGGACCCCCTGTTTTAGGAAACGGCTACCTGTTTATAGGAAACGGCTACCTATTTTTAGGAAACGGCTACCTGTTTAGGGGAACGGCCACCTGTTTAGGGCACTTGAGGGGGCGTGGTCTTGAAACATGCACCTCAGGGCTCTTGATTTCCTAGAATTGAGATAACAATCTATTTTTTAAAATAACTGAACAATGGATCGTCTTTGTTATCAGAGGTGTGACCTTATAAGCATAAACTTTAAATCGTTGACAATGGATTGCCTTTGTTCTTGAAAGAGATGTATTTAGATAACAATCTATTTTTATAAATCAACCAGAACAATGAATCGTCTTTGTTCATTTACCTTGAAAATTATAAGCATAGACTTTGAACAATACATCGTCTTTGTTCATGGTTTCTCAGAATTGAGATAACAATTTATTTTTATAACTCGACTAGAAGAATGAATCGCTTTTGTTCTTTTACCTTGAAAATTGTAAGCATAGACTTTGAAGCGTTGACAATGGGTCGCCTTTATTCTTGATTTCCTAGAATTGAGATAATTCATTTTTATAACTCGACCAGAAGAATGAATCGCTTTTGTTCTTTTACCTTGAAAATTGTAAGCATAGACTTTGAACAATGGATCGCCTTTATTCTTGATTTCATAGAATTGAGATAACAAACTATTTTTATAACTCGACCAGAACAATGAATCACGTTTGTTCTTTTACTTTGAAAATTGTAAGCATAGACTTTGAACAATGAATCGTCTTGAGGGGGGCGTGGCATTGCTTGAAACATGCATAGACTTGCATGAGACCGAGGGCAATGACCTTCAGGTAACCTAAAATTGACGTGGACAATCAACAATCTAGTAACTTTTCTAGTTACTGGCCTTGAAGGACTCGTGCAAGAATGACCTTGAAGAGATTTAGCAGGATTACAAACCTTTCCTACCACTTGGCCTTGAATCGATGACCTTGAAGAGATTTAGTAGGGTTACCAACCATTCCTACAATGTGGCCTACAATGTGTATGATGACCTTGAAAACCATATACTTGGACGTAGCGAATGTGATGACCTTGACCTCTGAAAAGGAATTGCTTTGCTATAGACGAAGTGGCCCAGGATCGGCATAGCTATACTACTAATATGGGAAAATAGACGGTCAATTTAAGCTGTATGTTGCACACGTAATTATTACATTCCAACTTTTAATGTGGCTTTTATAATTGTTAATGAGTGCGTTTCAATAAACAATTTGTGTGTCCGTATGTACAATATGAATATTTTTCAAATCGCTTTGAAAAAATTACTTTTACTGATAGAGAACCAGTTATATATCAACTATGCATAAGTAAAAACATAGAATGTGATTTAATTTGATTAGACGAGTAACACATAGCAGTGACAATATTGTAATAACTGTTATGTAATTAATCAACTTAACAAAAAATTTTTGTTTCATTAGAGAATAACCCAAATGACAGTAATTTTTTTTATAACTCACTGAGGATTTTTTAATTATGATATTTACAATAAAAATAAGTGTTCTATAATTAAATTTTACTGTCATTCAAATTCCCCCACGCATGATCAATCCCTAACACAAGTGCTGTCTTACAAGAACCTCCTTATTAGAAATACAATGTATAAATAAATTTCTCGTATAGGTAAAAGATCATCCGAACGTACCCAATAGCATATGACCATTTTAAAACAATAGGATCGATAATTTTAATAATAATATCTTATTAGGGTAATTATGCAATTTCCAACATTGTATGCGTGTGCGTTTGCCTAACCTCCAGGGGTACTGCTCTTAATACAACCAAAAGGACCTTAATTAAGGTTAAAGCTGACCATCAAAAATCATCTTAAGACCAACTCCAGGTCCAAGACCAGCCCCAAAACCTAGCCCAACCCAAAGACCAACCCCAAGACCAACCCCAAGTCCAAGACCTAGCCCAAGTCCAAGACCAGCTCCAGGTCCAGCCCTAGCCCAAGACCAAACCCAGGTCCAGCCCCAAGACCTAGCCCCAGGTCTACATCAGCCCCTCACGTGAGCAAGTACAAAAATTGCTGTCAAAAAGGCTCTTTTAATACAACATTGAAATTCTATCAAGGGTTGACCCCGAAAAGAAACCATAGGGGTAGAAAAAACGTGTCCTATACGTGAGCTGTCATAAAATAGGGTGAAAAAACGCGCCCTATACGAGGGCTAGTAAGAAAAACAAAAATAATTAGGGATGAAAAGTACCTTCGAAAAGAAACCATAGGGGTGGAAAATACGGTCTCACACGTGGGCATATAAAGAAGTGAAAGTGGGCGGGGCTGGTGACGTAAAAAAAGTGGAGGGGATGGTTTCCCCCTTCAACTTATATTTTCGAATTCACGGAACTTTGTCATCATGGTAATGTTATTATTTTTGAAAGCTTGTCTGTTCCATAAAAGTTTATGAAATGTCAGTTGGGCATATTGAACATTTGCATGCAACAAAAGAAAATTAAGACAGACGTTATTGGCTTAGGCCGCTAAAGATGACAGTGCCGTACTGACAGTAATATAAGAAACTGCCAACGTATGGTATACTATAATGTAATAAATCTACCTTATACAAATTAACTTTTAAACGTTTGTGTTTTATGACTCAATTTAGTGCTGAGCAATTTAGTGCTAAACAAATTAACACCATTTTAATAATTAAACTGTTAGACTGAAATTATTCTGATGAAATGTATACTACACATATAATCCTATTACGTTTTGGCTTGGTTTTGGTATATATACTTAATCAGCGCGTCTCGTTAATTTTGTGTTGAAGCTTTCCACTTTAAGTGCTATTCACTCTCATTTATTATTCCTTAAAAATCTACCTCAAAGCAATTTTCGTTTAGAAATTACATCCGGATTTTATTAAGACTAAATTCATCAAAATAAATTATTATAAAGGAAATGTGTGAACGAAAATTAATCAAAAGTGAAAAACCCGATAAGTACAGAATTTTCAAGTTAACGAATGCTAATAACGGTGAGATAAATCTTTAAACGGGGCATTAATGAAATTCTAAAGTGGCTTGTCAGATATCAATAATTCAATATTGGTTCTCCAACTGTTTTATCGTTCATTTTAAAAATTTTAATGTACTTCCATTATTACGATAAAGTAAAATATTCAATTCCCAAGTGCTTTGTTCCTAATTAAAAAAATTTAAGACAAAAAGTAAGAAACATTTTCATCTCAATCGATCACGATTACGTCAGGAGTGTAAATAAAATTTATTTAAAAGTTAAATAAAAAATACAATTTTGTTTGACAATGAGGAATTGCTTAACACAGTTTTACATAACCTGAAAATTATAATAAATTGATGCCAATAAAGCATGCCTTCCTCCACACAGGGATAGAATCTGATTCTAATACACTTGATTAAAATTTAATCTGTAAATTCCATTCTACATTTACCGTAATAAATACGTAATTCAGCTTTAATTACCTGTCAACCTACATATATGTACTGGGTGAGTCAACGACAGAGTAAAGGAAATTGGGGCTTTATGGGTAAACTTGGTCAATAAAATGTATTTATCACATTATACAGGGTGTGGCGCGAAGAGTTTTGATTAAAAGTAATGTTAAAAATTTGAAATTACGAAGCTGTAGGTTTTGGATGACGCTGAGTTCAAATATAATATTGTTCTGAATGTGGCACTTCCGGTCATACCGGAAGTAGACGTCAATTTTGTTATTTTAAATGGAACCTAATATTTTTTATTTTATTTTCGTATTCTACATGAAATTCTAGATAAAATTTGTGCACAATGTTCTATACCAAAAATGAAGTATTTTCGAGATATTTCGGTTTTTTTAAAATTTGGAAAAAATCCTAGTCCACATTGAAGAACGATATCTCCATTAATAACGAAGCTAGTGACGTGAAATTGTAACCAATAAACAACAAGCGCTTGTCCGTTAACTCCATATATCCATCTCATTGATATTTCATACAGGGTGTTTTAAACTTAGCCGCCAACATGCACAATTTAAACCATTTATAAGTTGCTGACTTTAAATAGAACACCCTGTATTTTATTACATTTTCCGCTGTATTTTTTTAAGCCAATTCGTTTGGTACCAGTATTCCCTATACCTAAATCCAACCATTTTTGAGATATTTCATTATCTTAGTTAAAACATAACAACACTTAATTATTTCAACGTTAGTAAAGGGTAGGCCATGATATCCATTATTTAAGGTGATATTTTGTTATTTTTTCATAAGTTATTAATTCTGAAAAGTAACCAATAGCCTGAAAGGATTATTAATCGTGGATATCATTAATAACGTTGACTAGATATTTTGTATTAATTTAATTAGATAACTTACAAACAAAAATAACTAAATGTAATATTAAACAAATAAAGTTTTATAATAAATGTTCAAAATTAGCACCATCTACTTCTAAACATTTATGAATCCTTTTCATTAAGTTATGTCTTGTAATTCTGGAAATATGGTCGGGAGAATTTAAAGCAAGTAAGACTCTCTGCATCATATCTTCCTTTGTCGTAACATACTAAAATCTAGAGGAGCCAAATCAGGAGAGCGAGTTGGCCAACGAAACGGGCCCTGATTGGCAATCCATCTATCATCAAACACGTCGTAAAGATGCTGATCAACAGGCCCAAAGTTATGAGGAGGTGCTCCATCTTGCTGATACCAAGCTGAAGCCGCCTCTCCATTTCTTAAAGTATGTAATGCCGATCGTATGGCTTCTTCTTAAATGTGGCAATATCTTGTACCATTTAAATTTTCATCATAAAATTTTAACGCTAAAATTTTATCGTCTTTTATTGCTCAAAAAACATTAAAACTCCAACTAACTTGGAAATAACGTTCTCTACTAACATGTGGATTTTCATTAGACCAAAATTGGGAATTATGTCGATTAAATAATCCATTTTTGCTAAACTTTGCTTATCACACCACACAACTTTTTTTATGAAGTTTTCATCCTCTTGGGTCTTCATTAAAAACCATTCACAGAATTCTACTGTTCGAGGAAGATCACCTATTTGTAAGTATTGCACCAAATGATATGAAAATGGTTTCCATCTGTGTTTTTTTAAAATGCGATGAATTGTTCTTGTCGACAAAGTAAGATCTCTCTCACAATCTCTAATGCAGGCATTTGGAGAGGCCGTAAAATAACCCAAAACATTAATTTCGTTTATGTCACTGTCCACTAGTGGTTTATTTTTATTAATTTTTGTCTTAAATTGACCAAACTGGCGGCAGTTCTTAAGTAATCTTCTTACAATATCACCAGTTGCATTTGGTCGATTTGGATATCTTTCTGCAAAAACACGGCAAGTCCGTTCAACAATTCTATTACACTCGCCGTAAATAATAATAAGATTTAAAAAATCATCATTAGTAAATCCTACATTTGCCATTATTTACTATGAAATACAAACTGGTAAAGAAAACTGTCAAAACAACATAAACAATTAATGTTCTAACTATCAAATCTTTGACAGCCATGGTCTAACCATGACTATATTGAAATAATTCAATGTTGTTATGTTTTAACTAAGATAATGAAATATCTCAAAAGTGGTTGGATTTAGGTATAGGGAATACCGATACCAAACGAACTGGCTTAAAAAAATACAGCGGAAAATGTTTCGACAAAGGAAGATATGATGCAGAGAGTCTTACTTGCTTTTAATTCTCTAACACCCGACCATATTTCCAGAATTACAAGACATAACTAAATGAAAAAAATTCATAAATGTTTAGAAGTAGATGGTGCTAATTTTGAACACTTATTATAAAACTTTATTTGTTCAATATTACATTTAGTTATTTTTGTTTGTAAGTTATCTAATTAAATTAATGCAACATATCTAGTCAACGTTATTAACGATATCCACCATTAATAATCCTTTCAGGCTATTGGTTACTTTTCAGAATTAATAACTTATGAAAAAATAACAAAATGTCACCTTAAATAATGGAAATCATGAGCTACTTTACTAATGTTGAAATAATTAAGTGTTGTTACGTTTTAACTAAGATAATGAAATATCTCAAAAGTGGTTGGATTTAGGTATAGGCAATACTGATCTAAAACGAATTGGCTTAAAAAAATACAGCGGAAAATGTAATAAAATACAGGGTGCTCTATTTAAAGTAACGTATCCATATATATATATATATATATATATATATATATATATATATAAATTAATACTATGGTTAAAAAATGGCAGTTAGATCTCATTAAAATAAACAACTTTTTAGTTCCAATTTTGATTTTGTACCCGGTTGGAAGTTATAGCTCTTCGTTTGTTTTTCGAAAATAGTCACAACTTCTTTATTTTAAGGACTATTAATAAAAATAAAAAGTTTATGAATTAGCTTTCGATTCTCTAGAACATTTATATTTACAACTATTTTCTATTTTTTCAAATAACAAAATGGCGACCGATCAAAATTTCAAACCAAGATATTTTGATAACCACTCGATCGATTTTTGAAAGTAAAACATTTATAAAATCGTTAAATTATCTACTACAGTATTTGCATAGAAAAGTTCATTCAATTGTTTAAAAAAAGATTATTTAATTAGTACCGTTACTCATGCACACTACATATTAACAAACTAAATATCTAATTTTGAAAGTAAAACATTTATAAAATCATTAAATTATCTACTACATTATTTGCCTAGAAAGGTTCTTTCAATTGTTTAAAAAAAGATTATTTAGTTAGTGTCGTCACTCATGCACACTACATATTAACAAACTAAAAACATCTGCATCAAAGGAGCCTTATACAATAAACAAGATTAGAACAAGTGAACCAAGATATTCGCACTTCAAACTGAAGGATGTGATATTGTTTGTGAGTTATAAAATTACATATTCTAAAGTCGTGTCTGTATTTTATCTGATAATGAATTATTATCGAAACGATGAACTGCTTGACATGCCTTTGGTTTTGGG